>CM057452.1:48092500-48097500 GCA_016271365.2 Neoceratodus forsteri
CCAGCTGCATAAACAGTGTATATAGTATGAACAATCACAAAATGTGTGTTTTAAACCAGGGACACTTTGAGGCTTAAGGAAGTTGACAGTGTCCCCTTAAGCATATCCAACAGAGCTTTGCCAATATTAAGGTGGCACTGATGCTGTGAATCAGCCACGCATTTTATGATAAACTGGCACACACACCAAAGAAAATAATAGTTGAGAACATAACCTTGTAGAAGACTGGGGTGCTTTTATTTTCATCAGCAGGGGTGGATGAATATTTCAAGTGATTTGAAGCTAACGTTTCCAAAAAATATGACTAATTCAAGGGCATGTCCCAACCAAACAGTCTATATATGCCAATAATATGTGTGGTTGGGGTAGCCAGGCTCGCCCCTACCTATACTGAGACACAGGAAGGTTGCACCAAAGAACAGAGGCCAACAGAGTGGGACTCCTTCAGTGGCTCCAAGAGATTTGCCTGAAGCATGTAGTAGGAATTAATTTTGAGTTATTAACCATTTGCTTTTTCAGCTACAAAATCATGACTAAAACTCCTCTGATTCTCTTAGGGAGGATCTGGAGAGGAAGCTATCCAGTGTGGCTTCTTTGTGCAGTGTTCCTGCTGATTAACATATGCTTTATTCAAATAGCATTGTGGGATGAATTTAAGCTAAATTATGCACTATAAAGGACCTCTGCTATGCATACGCTCATATGTCTCTCTGGTAATCAGATTGGTCATGCCAGGAGGACATGCGGCTCCCAATCCTGAAAAGGTTGCAGACCCCTGTCATACCCCGATTGCCCATAATGGCAATGTAATCAATGCCCTGGTGGTCCAGTGGTTCCCCCTGCCCGACCCAACCCACCGAGCACCATACAATAGCACTGAAGGATCCCAGGTAGTTCAGCGTAACCCCCCACCCCTCCCATAGCAGTGATCGCCGTGCCACTATTTGAGTGCCTATCCATGGTGGTCCAGTGGTGCCCCTCATCCACACAGACCCCCAGACCACCCAGCCCCCCCATCATTGGCGGGCAGCATACCTGCCCACATACCACTGTGGCTGCCTGGCGAATGACAGCTTACAGTAGGAGCTGCAAGCTCATTGGTCCACACTGTGGACCAATGGGCTTGCAGTGCATACTGTAATACTTCACAACTTTGTGGATGAATGACTTCATTCACAAAGCTGTGAAGTATTACAGTATGCACTGCAAGCCCATCGTCCACAGCATGGACCAATGAGCTGCAGCCCTACTGCAACGCGTCATTCAACGGGCAGCCATGGTGGTATGCGGGCGGGTATGCTGCCCACCGATAATAGGGGAGCTGGGTGGGCTGGGGTTCTGGGTGGGGAGGTGGGGCACCACTGGACCACCGTGATAGGCATTTGAATAGTGGCACGGCAATTGCTGCCACGGGAGGGTGTGGGGTTACACTGGACTACCTGTGATCCTTTGGTGCTATTGTATGGTGCTCAGTGGGTCGGGTTGGGCAGGGCATTGATTATGTCACCATTATGGGTGAACAAGGGAACAGGCAGGGGGGGGTTACCACTAGACCACCAGGGAACTGTACAGTACTGATTTGCCAGTGATCGGTGTTATGGGCAGGGAGGTGGGTACCATTGGGCTACCAGGGACTGCAGTGTCTGCTTGGGCATGGTGTTGGGGGTTGGGGGTTGCCACCCACGGCCGGCAGCTGCTGTGTTGCACACTGCAATACAGCAGGCCAGTGGGTGGACTGCACTTGAGCCTTCTTTTCTAGGCTCAACTTTGAACCCAGGTATGCGGCACATCTCAGGGGTATGCCAGCATATGCGCCGCACATCCCAGTCCGAATATAGGGATGTGCCGCATATGCATGGACACGCCCCCTTGAGATGTGCTGTATACACTATCTTTGTGCCCCGCTGCGCTGTGCTATTCCCTCTTCTGAATATCGCTCCAGGGTGCAGTTCTGGGGTTGCGCTGGCACAACTCAGTTGCGCCAGGTGCAACCCCTTTGAATATCTAGGGCATTCTGTATATAGGGGATACTTGATGGGCAAAAGTGGGATATGGAAAATATTCTCACTTCTGCAGAGTGAGCTCTGTATTCTCACGAGTGCCGAAGGCACAAGTGGGAATGCAAAGCTCACTCTGCAGGACTGAGAATATTTTCCATATCCCACGATCTGCACATCATGTATGCGATTCATACCACAGGGGTGAGAGCATTAGGAATATTTTTTCTGTTTCTATGTGTTTTCTGCTCATTCTGTGTGTGGTGTGTGTGTGTGTGTGTGTGTGTGTGTGTGTGTGTGTGTGTGTGTGTGTGTGTGTGTTGAATGGACTGGGAGTCAGAAAGACAATGGGAGACAGGTGAGTGTGTTTTGCAAAGTTAATTGAGTAAGTTGTAGATTTCAGTGAGAAAGAGAAACTGTTGCAGGTAGCACTGAGAAAGAGAAACTGTTTTGTGAAGGAGTTTCATTTAGAATTCAGGTTGTTTTGAAGCTGAGATCAGCACAGTAATGGGCTAGGAGTGTTAGAAACACAATGGGACACAGGTAAGTGTTTTGCAAGGCTAATTGAGTAAGTTGCAGCTTCAGTGAGAAAGAGAAACTGTTTTCTGAAGCAGGTTCATTTAGAATGCAGATATCCTCACTCTGGTGACATCAGCAGAGTGTGGATAAATGGCATTTATCTTCACTCTGGTGATGTCATCAGGATTTATCCTCGCTACAGTGGAAATAACACAGGATATTTTACTGAGAAAGCTCTCACCCCCATAGTGTGTGTATGTGTATGTATATATATATATATATATATATATATATATATATATATATATATATATATATATATATATATATATATATATATATATATATATATATATATATATATATATATATATATATATATATATATATATATATATATATATATATATATATATATATATATATATATATATATATATATATATATATATATATATATATATATATATATATATATATATATATATATATATATATATATATATATATATATATATATATATATATATATATATATATATCTATCTATCTATATATATATCTATATCTATCTCTATATATATCTCTCTCTCTCTCTCTATCTATACACACACACACACACACACACACACACACACACACACACACAAAAATGCCTGTACACGAGCTATTCGGCAAGCAAGAATTAAGCACCACAGGGAGATGCTGACCAACACCTGGGGTGACAGCAGAAAATTCTGGTCAAACATTAACGGTATCACTGGCAAAGATCCCAAGGTATCTCCAATGCTAAACCTTGAAGGCACCCCCACACTGGACCCGCTCAAAACTGCAAACACTTTTAACGATGCCTTCACCAACTTGAACAGTGTACTCCCTCAAGACTTCTTTGAGGATAACTCTGACTCTGAAGCTACAAGTCGAGGTGAAGCTACAAGTTGAGGTGAGGTAAAGAGCCCTGAGCACGCTCCCTTCTACTTTAAGAAGGTTTCAGTACCCTGGTCAGAAAACTTCTAACTAGAGTGTTGGGGAAGTTGAGGCATAGTGGAGACTCTCTGGACCTCAAACTAATCGCACTCACACTAGAGGAAATGCTCTTACCCATAACTAAGATACTAAACCTCTGACTAACTCTGTCTCAGTTCCCATAAGTGTGGAAAACTACACTGGTTACCCCAATTCATAAGTCTGGTGATCGGTCCCTGCATAGTAACTATAGGTCTATAGCAATTCTTCCTCCTCTATCCAAGGTGCTGGAACGAATAGTTGCCAACCAGCTTGTGGATTACCTGGAAACTCACTCCATCCGATGCCAACAACAGCATGGTTTTAGAAAAGGACACAGCACCACCACAGCGCAGCTAGAATTCACCAGCTACATTCAACAATCCATTGACCAAGGCAATCTTGTAGGAGCGGCTTTTATTGACTTAACTAAGGCTTTTGATATTGTGAGCCACCAACTCCTACTCGGTCAGCTCACAAAAATTGGTCTCACCACACATGCTGAAATGGTTCAAAAGCTACCTAGGAGATAGATCACAAAGGGTGAAGACAGCTAATGTCATTTCAGAACAGAAGGTTGTCTGATCTGGTGTACCGCAAGGATCAATCTTGGGTTCTCTCCTGTTCAGTATCTTCCTGAACAACTTGCCTTCTGCTTGTCATTAACAGACTCTCGTATATGCAGATGATGCTGTCATCTTCTCAAGCCACCCTGACCCAAACACACTTCAAAGCAGCCTACTACTAGGATTCATGGAAGTCAAGAACTGGTTTAATACCTACAAATTGGTACTAAACTACAAAAAGACAAAAGTGCTGCTGTTTTCATCTTCTCACCATAAGTACAAGGCCCATACTCTCACTGTTCTAAACAACCAAGGAGCCCCTCTAGAGCAACTACATCATTTTAAGTACCTTGGTGTAACCTTGGACAGTCACCTCACCTATGTACCTCACATAGAGAATGTCGCTAGAAATGTTAACACCAGGATTGGGCTCCTCTATAGATATAGACGGTGTCTGACTCCAGAAGCTCTGAAGCTTGCAATCCACAGCCCGGTTCTATCGGTCATTGACTATGGCTTAGTAATATATGGAGCTGCCACAACCACATCACTCAAACGGCTAACTGTTGCTCTGAACAAAGCATGTAGACTAATCACGGGTGCTGCCCGTCTCACCCACACCTGTGATCTATATGCCAAAACTGGGTGGCTTCAACTAACTGGTAGAGTCAAGTACCAAACATGCCTCCTGACCAAAAAACGCTTCTTGGGCTCTAGCCTCCAGGCGTTGGATACCTGTTGAATAAATCCCTTAAGACCTAGCACACCCGTACCTTTGAATGTGAACATCTCCTCATCCCACGGTGTCAGACTGCACATCAGCAAAGATCCTTCTTGTACAGAGCCCCATTTTGGTTCAATGGCCTGTGTAGTGAATTGACCAAACTAACCAAGCTTGCACAGTTTAAACATT
>CM057452.1:48100000-48295000 GCA_016271365.2 Neoceratodus forsteri
TTCCCAAACCCTGTCACTCTCTCTCTCTGTCTAACAGTGTATAATGGCTTACCACACAAGACACGTCAGTGAATCAAGGCAGTCTCGAACCCTTAGATGGTAGCTTGCTCATAGTCCCAAAGCTGACTGTTTCTTTCAGGATCTGCCACACTTTAAGACCCTCCAGCTGCCCCCATGACACACCATCCAGTATGTCACTCTATCACAGATTCAACATTCTTATTGTCTGATCTGACCTGTACTTCATATATACAAAGGCATCTTCTTTTTGACCCAAGGTCTATCTAGCACAGCAGGAGTGACTCCTCTATGAAACATGAAAGGGATGCTTTCTGCTTTCAGCTTTCCCAGTCTGTCCAAAAATATTTTTATCTCTCACCAGAGCCCTCTGGCATGCCTGTTAACAGATAACTTTATTAGGCAGCTTTAACTCAGCTGAAATACTTACAAGAGGTCCAGCTACTAATAGAAATTAAACACAGAAACATGAAATAATATTACACAGGAGGGAACCTGCAACAATTATCCTAATAGCTCCAGACTGGGCCAGACTGACCTGGTATTCAGTGCTGCTGGCCCTGTCCAGCAAGCTGCCAATAAGCCTGCTTCCCAGTCACAATCTGCTGACCCTATCTCAGTGCAGGATAAACCCAAGACCCTATGCCTGAGGGCACGGTTTTGGAGGAGTCAGAATACTCTGGATTAAAAAGTAGTACACCTTCATATTTTGTAAATGTTATTTGTTTCATGTCAATAGATAACTCTTTCCATGTAGCTGTTGGGGATATGTGTGTGTTTGCTTTAGTTTGTTTTCACTGTTCACACCAGTCCCTGTAACTAGCCAGGAGGTCTCCATTTTCTGATTGTTGAAATCTCATTGTCCCTGAGAACTGCATTAGCATATGAGAACATGATGTGTCAGCATCCTTTAGACTTCACAGTATGCCGGTCTGCTTACTTAGAACAGGGGTTCTCAAATGGTGAGGCCAGCCTCCCTGGAAAGGCCCCAACCTGTTCCGGGGGAGGCTCAAGCAAGTCTGAAAGAGTACTGTATTTAAATTTTGAGTTTTATGAATTTTGTGTGAAGAGATGAAGCAAACTGAAAGAGGATAACAGTAGGGGAATGTTATGTATTTGTAACCCCTAGATGGCGCTATCCCAGGGGCTACTACCCCTGCCTGATTTGCCACTAACAGGTTGAGGGGCCTGGATCCAATGGCGGGTGCCTCCACCCAGAGGTCAGGGTTTGCAATAGTTAAACTAACTTGGTCACAGCCCTCTGGGACACTGCAACCCCCCTTTCTTCCCACTAGTGGCCCACACAATATATCAGAATTACCTTCACAGTATACACTTACCCCCAGGTCTGGTTCCGGCACTGGGACCTCCTGTGAAATGAGATACAGTGCAACAATCACAGTACAGTACTTTAACATAGACAAATACCTCAGGCAGTATAACTTTGCTGAAACAAGCAGCTCTGATTTATTTAGGGATATAACAAGGACAGGGAAATCAGGTTAATTAGCTTATCACTCTAATAATCTACCTATGGCTCTGTGCACAGGCCTATCCCTATCAGTTACTGTCCTAGGTACCCAAGCCTAGTGGCTAGTCCAAACCAGTGAGCTGGTAGGGGCCCTTTCACACAGAGAAAAGGAGAATTAAACAGTCAGCAGTACAGTAATTCCATTTGGATTTAATGTGGCAATTCAACAGGGAGCGACCTGAATTAGTACTCACGACCTCCAAATAAGATAGGGTCCTTCAATGTCAGCAGGGCTCACTTGAGGTACACAAACCTCTTCACACATCCATATAAAAGAAAGTACTATACCAGGCAGGCTGCATCTGTATCCGATTGCAATTACTGCACAATACCGGAGAACACACAGCAGATTCAGTTCCTGACAGACCGAGTGCAATTTTCAGCAATTCTTCCAGTCTTCTACAGGGTGAGCCTGGTTTCTACTCTTCAGAGATCCTTTGATTCTTTTCACAGGACAGTTCAGTCCTAACAAGCTGCAGACCGGAACTCTGGGCCTTACACACGTTTTTTGACTGAAACTGCACACTGAAAAAGCACAGGGCTCCTTCCTTCTTCACTGCCAAAGCTCAACTGAAACTCCAACCGACAAAACCGGGCACTTCCTTTGAGTTCCTCCCAGTTCTTGACTGGATTGGCTGTCACTCACAATAGACTGCTGCTGTTGGTCCAAAAAGGCACTGAAGTCTAAACTACATCTCCCAGAGTCACTGCCCATACAATCCTCTTGTGGCTGGCTCAGATTATGAGTCCAAGTTCTGATTCGTCCAAGGCACCATTTTAGAGCTAGCTTACCCCACACTGATTGGTCCAGTTCAGCAGTTCAAAACTAGAATGGGGAACTAGCAGACACAGTTCTGACTGCAAAGAAAGCAGGTTAGACAAACTGTAATTTCATTATTACTCTAAATAATTTCTGGCAAACAGTTACATCTTTCAGATAGGTTCCTTTGCACTCCTAGTGACTGCAAAATGAAGTGAATTGGCAGCAGCTTGGTGGTACTCAATCAAAGAAAACACAGTCCCCATACAAACTAATTATGTCTGCAAGCAGACAGCTCTTAAAGACAGTACCAGAGGTTCTAAAACACTCACTGATAAATGGCTTAAATGCCAAACACCATTCAGGCTTGGAGCATTCAAGCAAGCTCCTGGAAGTCTTTTGGGAACCCCCATTTGCAGGGGGGTTACATATTTATTTACTAATAGGTGACAAGGGAAGGTGAATGAGCCAAGGCTCATTTCAGGTGTACCCAGGATGGGTAGGGAGTGAATACATTTCAAAAGATAACTGCAAAACAATCAAGAAATACACAATGAACAATAGTGCAAACAAATATGAACAATAAACTAATAACGGTTGGTGGTAACTGATCAGTTGTAGACAGTTGTAGACTGATGGCAGAACAGACCAAATATAAGGGTTGAGCATAGAAGTGCTAAGAGCAATAGCAGAAAGGCGCAAAGTAATCCCAGAGAAGTTGCTTGGGAGCAGGGAAGGAGGGTGAGAGGCAAAGTATGAAGGAAGGTTATTTCATATAGAGAGGAAACAGAAAATGTAGTCTGACCGACGAAGGTACTGCAACAAGGGGTAACAATGGTTCAAGAATGAAAATAGAGCAAGTAGACTGGCCTGTGGGGGTAGTTACAATAAGCTGAATAATAATATCTGTTTATTTTATTTGTTATTCACATAACACCTTTGAGCATAGGAGCTCTTTTTCAAAGGTTCCACATCAGTATAAGACAAAGAACTGAATGAAAGAACTGAATGTGAGCTAAGTACTCAAAGGGGTTTCAATTTATTCATGGTGTACTGAGCAAAGTACAGTATGTTATTTTTCTTTGGGGGAGGCCCAAGATTATTTCAATTTTTGGGGAGGCTCAAAATCTATTCCATGAATTTGGGGAGGCTCACTGTGACAAAGTCTAAGAACTATTGACTTAGAAAAAAAAAAGTTGCAGCAGGCTATGAAATACCACATTTACATTCAATTAGCTTTGCAAACTGTCTTAGATGTAATGCCAGGTTTTTTTCCTTTAATTTGCATTCACTCTGTGTGTTTCTAGAGAGTTTTTCAGGTTACCTGTAATTTCAGCAAAGAGACACGTGGTGTAGATGGGTGCAGTGGTATCATGTTCTCTTATGTTAATGCAGCTCTCAGGGATAATGAGATTTCAACAACCAGAAAATGGATGCCCCCAGGCTAGTTACAGGGGTTGGTGTGAACAGTGAAAACAAAGTAAAACAAACACGTACTTCCCCAACAGCTACACAGAAAGTTATCTATTGACAAGGAAACACATAACATTTACAAGATATGAGGGTGTACTACTTCCACTGTACACCAGGGAATACAAATCATATAAATAGAGAAGAATTTATTTTAGGTTTTGAATCAACCAGTCTGACATATATAGTTTGGGGACAGTCAGCAATTCACATTAATTAACACGATTACAGGAATAGAATAAAGTGCATATCACGAAGTCCATGTCTCCATTTGGCATTAGAGTGTTTAGAACAATTATCATGAATAATCTGGATTAAATCTCTCAGAGGAAGTCCTAAACATGCTTACAATTTCAAGGAAAGCAGCAAATAAGAAAACGTACTCCTGTAAGTGGAAGAGATTTTCTTACTGGCATACCCCCCAGAAGAAAAATCCCAGTGGAGGCAGGGTTGCCTACAGTCTTGGAATACCTGGTACACCTGCAGTCTTTGGTCCTAAGGCTTCAGCACTAAGTGTGCACTTCACAGCAGTGCCAGCCTACATATCAGGAGGCAAGGGAAAGTCACTGGCCTCTCAATCTAGTTTCAAAAGGGTTTTAAAGGCCTTGGTCATTTGTACCCACCAGTAAGGGACCCAGTCACTCCATGGGCTCTCAATGTCCGCCTTGCCCAGCTCATGGAGGCTCCTTTCGAGCCTATGGACTCTGCTGACCAGAAGCATATCACATGGAAAACTATATTCCTGGTTGTCATGACCTCTGCTAGGAGGGTGAGTGAACTGCAAGCCCTCTGCACAGAGCCAGATTACATAGTCTTCCACATGGATAAGATAGTCCTTACAGCCAACAGGAAATTCCTACCGTAGTGTCAGCGGTAGGCAATAAGACACAGCGGGCATTGGTTGTGCTGGTTTTACCACATGCCCAGGGGTGTAGTAAGACATAAGGCCACAGGCCAAGTTTCTTTAGTGACTGGAAGTGGGGTAGAACCAGCACAACCAACACACTGAAGTGTATTATTGCACTTGCAATATGGGTCAATAGGCATTTAAAAAAAAAAACTTGCATTTTTAAAGCCACACAACTATAATAAAATATTGCTAAAACATGTAAACTAGTCCCTCCACATATAGTTTTCACCTGCCAGTCATCTGTCTTTCTAAACATTCAATACATTGTGTGACTGTTTACCATGGAATACAAGAATTCAAAACTCTGCATTATTCCAGTAGTAGAATGCCCTCCCCCCAGAACACACACACACACACACACACACACACACACACACACATGTAATGGTAAATATGGGATACACAATGATCAGACTCAGAATATGCCATTTATCATCATAAGTGAGGAGGCAGGACCATAACTGATGAGCGGCAGAGTCACAAGTGAGTTATGAAAGTCCTGTCCCTTAGCAAGTGATGATAAATGTCGTATTCTGAGTGAGACCATTGTGTGTCCCATTGTATTTTAAATCACAAAGCTTTTAGAATTAGTTCTTTTAATCAAGAATACAGACAAGAGTGGATGGGCAATGATGCACAACCAGTGTGTTGTGCCACCGAGGGGTTCTGATTCCCAGTGACCTCGAGTGAAGCTCGAGAGGTCCATTAGGAATCAGAACCCAGAAAATAACTGTTAACAAACTGGTTGAGGCATAAAGTTGACCATCCACTATTTTATAGTGTATTGTGCCCCTAAAAATAAAGTGGAAAAACTTTTAATGTTTTTTAGAACAGAAAAGTAATTTCTTTCTGCTGCGTTTCATTCTGGTTTTCTGTGTTGGTTGCTAGGATCAGTGATGTGGTTGCTGGGGTCCAGATGTCCCTACATGTATACCGTGGGCTGCTATTGGTTTAAAGTTTCATGTGGGTGGGAGTTTTTTAAAAAACATGGCAGTGGTACCTCTGAGTCGGGGGAAATCGCTTTCCTTTATGTGAGTTATTTTAAAATATCTGGTTGATCCTGCGAGGTGTATTTTTTAGTTATAGCTAAAAATATCTGGTTGCTCCTACATTTTTAACAGTTATCTGGTTGAGCCTGCTGAAGTTGTGTGCTCGTCAACGGTGCTGCCACCTCAACTTACTATCTGGTTCATCCTACTATTTCTGTTGCTGCAGCTGTTCTACTGAACAGTGCAGCTTGCTCTTTAAAAATGAGCTGTAATGTTCCATGACCTTTGAACTGTGATACAACAACATTTCAGCTAGGATGGTTTCCATCCTGAAGAAGCCCTCACCATACACTATAAACTGTTTCTGTTTGATTTCACTGTTCTAAGTGCAGCAGAGGTCATTGTGATGTCACCAGGCATTGTTCAAGCTGCTCTTTCACTGGTTAAGAGCTCCTTTGTGACCAACCTCAAGTGATGCTAAATGGTGATGACCCACCTCTAATGTATGTTAACATGCCTCCCAGAGGCACTCTTTGCTGTATAAGAGTGGTTTCACGTGCATTCGGCTTGAGCAAGAACAGCGCAGCAAAGCTGAGCTGTTCTGGCTCATGCTAAAGGCAAGTGAAACCACTCTGATATAACAAAGAGTGGTGACGGGGGACATATTAGTATATTATTTATCAATCACGGTCAATAATATAATTTCTTTATTAAACATTCCATAAATGTACCCATTTCCAGGGCACCTGCACGTGAGACACTCTTTACAGAATAAGAGTGTCACACACATGGAGGAAAGGAGCATTCCGATTGGTTGGGAGTGCTCCCCTCGCTCTATAATGATGATGAACAATTTATCATCACTCCAGATCCTGACATATAAATATTTCATTTCTCTGTACATTTTTGTCTCCCCTCACCCCATTGTATAATATGGAATACATGAATTCATAATTTTGCAGAACTCCACTGGCAAACACACACAAACACACCCAAAGGTCTCAAGTGGAACCAGACCCTCCATTTTTTTTGTTAATAATAATAATAATAATAATAATAATAATATAATAATAATAATAATAATAATCTTTATTTCTTTGCACCTTTCTTGAAATCAAGGCGCATTACAATAAAATACAAGATAAAAACATAATAAAACAAATTAAAAACCAAATTAAATACAGAGCATTAATCGGCATCCAAATCACCTCCAAATGCCTTACTCCATAAAAAAGATTTTAGGCCCTTTTTAAAACCCTCCACCGTCATGCACTCTCTAATCCAACATGGTAGAGAATTCCAGAGGGGTCGGCGCCATGAATATTAAAGCTCGGGCGCCGGAAGATTTTAAAGCTACCCTTGGGATCTCTAGCAACCCCTCGTTGGCTGAGTGGAATGGTCGCGTCGGTAGGTAAGGCACCAGAAGATCTTTCAGGTAATTAGGGCCCAAAACGTGTAGGGCTTTATACTGTATGTCAGTAATCCGACTTTAAACGTGATCCGCCACTGAACCGGCAGCCAGTGCAGATCCCGCAGCACCGGTGTAATATGAGGAACGCGAAGTCCCCATTAGCAACCGGGCCGCTGAGTTCTGCACTAGCTGCAAGCGGTGGATATCAACCCCAGGAAGCCCAAAGTAGAGGGAGTTGCAGTAGTCCAAATGCGAGGTCACAAAGCCGTGAATCAGTGTGGGTAGGTCACCGGACAGAACAAGGTGCTTGATCCTGGCAATGTTCCTAAGGTGGTAAAAGGATACCTTAACAACTGCCGACACTTGCGCACGTAATGTCAGCTGATCGTCAAGGATCACCCCCAGATCTTGCACCCGTTCAGAGGTCGGGAGCTCCACATCCCCAGGAATAAACTACATATATATATACATATATATAGTTATATATATATACATATATATACATATATATACACACACACACACACACACACACACTGTATATATACATTATATAAAGGATACATGATGGATAGGAGTGGTGATATGGAAATATTCTTCACTTCCTGCAGAGTGAGAGCTCTGGATACTGTGAGTACGCAAGGCACGTGTGAGGGTATCCAGCGCTCTGCATATAGGAGTGAGAATATTTTCCATAGCACACGATCTGCACATCATGTGTGCTATTTATACAATAGGGTGGAGCTTTTGAAATATTTTTTCTGTGTGCTTTCCGGTCTTTCTGTGTGTGGTGTGAGTGTGTGTGAGTTTTTCTGAAAGGGCTGGGAGTCTTAGAAACACCATGGCACACAGGTGAGTTTCCTTTGCAATGACAACTGAGTAACTGCAGGTTTCAGTGAGGAAGAGAAACTGAAACAGTTTCATTTAGATTGCAAGTTGTAGTGAAGCTAATCAGCAAATTAATTGGCTGGGGGTCTTAGAAACACTACAGCACACAGCTGAGTGTACTTTGCAATGCTAACTGAGTAACTTGCAGGCCTCAGTGAGAAAGAAAAACTGAATCTCTATTTATCAAGCACTCTAGAAACCTCAATTCTATATATACATATAATCGTACTTGAGTTGAGTTGCTATTCTCACTGTTGGTAGCTGTCTTCTCTGAGGTCTTAGTAGTTTGAAATGTCAATGCTGCTTTATGTACAGTTTAGAGTCTTTCTTCAGTGGTAAAAGTTGTTGATTGCATACAGGCTAGCTAGTGAATTTGAGGCTTTTGAATCAGTAGGCAGGAGCGAATGTTGCTGTTAATTAATACTGCGAGATATCATGATCATTGTTTCCGTGAAGATAAATATATCTTCTGTCAGGCCATGTCATATCCCACGACATGGCCTGACAGAAGATATCATATTTATCTTCACGAGAGGCCAGTGATATCATGATATCTCACGAGTGTTGCCCAGCAGCAGACACTCGCGCTTCCGTCTACTGTTCCAAAGCCGAAAATTCACTCGCTTTAGCCTGTGTGCAGTCAACAGCTTTTACTCACTGAAGAAAGAATACTAAGCTGTGCATAAAGCACAGCGTTTTCTGACATTTCCAACTACTAGAACACCTCAGAGAATACAGCGCTCAACAGTGAGAATAGCACTCAACCTCAGTACATTACACAGAAAGTGAAAGTGCTCAGAGTGGCAGGATCAACCAGATAAGTATTTAAATTATGAATTTTGTGGAAAATAATGGCAGGATCAACCAGATAATTTCACAGAAGATTGACAGGTCGTGGGGGTGCTGCATGGGGTAGCGAGACAGCTGCGGCAGTAGACAGCAGCAAGAGATAATTTCAGTTTCATTCTGATGACGATAGGAACGTGAGATAAATGTGTGATTTATAGAACATGAAGATAATAATGTTATCTTCACTGGCCAGCTCAGATATTTTTACACTGTGATTTTTACACTGTGATTTATCCTAAACATACATTGTGTGTATATATATATATATATATATATATATATATATTCACATTTCACCCACTGCCAGGGGCTTGGTGGTGGCTATGCCAACCATCAGGTGCTACTAACTTCCACGGGGATCATGCTGTTTGAATATGGTGGCTTGATTTTTCATTACTTTTGTGCTGCCTTCATAGTCCCCAGAAATCCCACCCCTGAGGACACCAACGCGAGGACTGAGGTCCAGGCCAAGGATGTGTGAATGCATGTCCCAGCCAAATGCCTAATGGTGTGCTCCCCTCCCATACCGAGGGTCTCATGCCTCATGGTGTGTGATCCCCCATGCAGGAGGACAGCCCACGGGATGCTCAGATTTCCTCCCCAAGCCAGCCCCCTATGACCCAGGCTCATTCCCAAACCCTGTCACTCTCTCTCTGTCTAACAGTGTATAATGGCTTACCACACAAGACACGTCAGTGAATCAAGGCAGTCTCAACCCTTAGATGGTAGCTTGCTCATAGTCCCAAAGCTGACTGTTTCTTTCAGGATCTGCCACACTTTAAGACCCTCCAGCTGCCCCCATGACACACCATCCAGTATGTCACTCTATCACAGATTCAACATTCTTATTGTCTGATCTGACCTGTACTTCATATATACAAAGGCATCTTCTTTTGACCCAAGGTCTATCTAGCACAGCAGGAGTGACTCCTCTATGAAACATGAAAGGATGCTTTCTGCTTTCAGCTTTCCCAGTCTGTCCAAAAATATTTTTATCTCTCACCAGAGCCCTCTGGCATGCCTGTTAACAGATAACTTTATTAGGCAGCTTTAACTCAGCTGAAATACTTACAAGAGGTCCAGCTACTAATAGAAATTAAACACAGAAACATGAAATAATATTACACAGGAGGGAACCTGCAACAATTATCCTAATAGCTCCAGACTGGGCCAGACTGACCTGGTATTCAGTGCTGCTGGCCCTGTCCAGCAAGCTGCCAATAAGCCTGCTTCCCAGTCACAATCTGCTGACCCTATCTCAGTGCAGGATAAACCCCAAGACCCTATGCCTGAGGGCACGGTTTTGGAGGAGTCAGAATACTCTGGATTAAAGAAGTAGTACACCTTCATATTTTGTAAATGTTATTTGTTTCCATGTCAATAGATAACTCTTTCCATGTAGCTGTTGGGGATATGTGTGTGTTTGCTTTAGTTTGTTTTCACTGTTCACACCAGTCCCTGTAACTAGCCAGGAGGTCTCCATTTTCTGATTGTTGAAATCTCATTGTCCCTGAGAACTGCATTAGCATATGAGAACATGATGTGTCAGCATCCTTTAGACTTCACAGTATGCGGTCTGCTTACTTAGAACAGGGTTCTCAATGAGGAGGCCAGCCTCCCTGGAAAGGCCCCAACCTGTTCCGGGGGAGGCTCAAGCAAGTCTGAAAGAGTACTGTATTTAAATTTTGAGTTTTATGAATTTTGTGTGAAGAGATGAAGCAAACTGAAAGAGGATAACAGTAGGGGAATGTTATGTATTTGTAACCCCTAGATGGCGCTATCCCAGGGGCTACTACCCCTGCCTGATTTGCCACTAACAGGTTGAGGGCCTGGATCCAATGGGGTGCCTCCACCCAGAGGTCAGGGTTTGCAATAGTTAAACTAACTTGGTCACAGCCCTCTGGGACACTGCAACCCCCTTTCTTCCCACTAGTGGCCCACACAATATATCAGAATTACCTTCACAGTATACACTTACCCCAGGTCTGGTTCCGCACTGGGACCTCCTGTGAAATGAGATACAGTGCAACAATCACAGTACAGTACTTTAACATAGACAAATACCTCAGGCAGTATAACTTTGCTGAAACAAGCAGCTCTGATTTATTTAGGGGATATAACAAGGACAGGGAAATCAGGTTAATTAGCTTATCACTCTAATAATTCACCTATGGCTCTGTGCACAGGCCTATCCCTATCAGTTACTGTCCCTGGGTACCCAAGCCCTAGTGGCTAGTCCAAACCGTGGCAGCTGGTAGGGGCCCTTTCACACAGAGAAAAGGAGAATTAAACAGTCAGCAGTACAGTAATTCCATTTGGATTTAATGTGGCAATTCAACAGGGAGCGACCTGAATTAGTACTCACGACCTCCAAATAAGATAGGGTCCTTCAATGTCAGCAGGGCTCACTTGAGGTACACAAACCTCTTCACACATCCATATAAAAGAAAGTACTATACCAGGCAGGCTGCATCTGTATCCCGATTGCAATTACTGCACAATACCGGAGAACACACAGCAGATTCAGTTCCTGACAGACCGAGTGCAATTTTCAGCAATTCTTCCAGTCTTCTACAGGGTGAGCCTGGTTTACTCTTCAGAGATCCTTTGATTCTTTTCACAGGACGGATTCAGTCCTAACAAGCTGCAGACCGGAACTCTGGGCCTTACACACGTTTTTGACTGAAACTGCACACTGAAAAGCACAGGGCTCCTTCCTTCTTCACTGCCAAAGCTCAACTGAAACTCCAACCGACAAAACTGGCACTTCCTTTGAGTTCCTCCCAGTTCTTGACTGGATTGGCTGTCACTCACAATAGACTGCTGCTGTTGGTCCAAAAAGGCACTGAAGTCTAAACTACATCTCCCAGAGTCACTGCCCATACAATCCTCTTGTGGCTGGCTCAGATTATGAGTCCAAGTTCTGATTCGTCCAAGGCACCATTTTAGAGCTAGCTTACCCCACACTGATTGGTCCAGTTCAGCAGTTCAAAACTAGAATGGGGAACTAGCAGACACAGTTCTGACTGCAAAGAAAGCAGGTTAGACAAACTGTAATTTCATTATTACTCTAAATAATTTCTGGCAAACAGTTACATCTTTCAGATAGGTTCCCTTTGCACTCTAGTGACTGCAAAATGAAGTGAATTGGCAGCAGCTTGAGTGGTACTCAATCAAAGAAAACACAGTCCCCATACAACTAATTATGTCTGCAAGCAGACAGCTCTTAAAGAGACAGTACCAGAGGTTCTAAAACACTCACTGATAAATGGCTTAAATGCCAAACACCATTCAGGCTTGGAGCATTCAAGCAAGCTCCTGGAAGTCTTTTGGGAACCCCCATTTGCAGGGGTTACATTATTTATTTACTAATAGGTGACAAGGAAGGTGAATGAGCCAAGGCTCATTTCAGGTGTACCAGGATGGGTAGGGAGGAATACATTTCAAAAGATAACTGCAAAACAATACAAATACACAATGAACAATAGTGCAAACAAATATGAACAATAAACTAATAACGGTTGGTGGTAACTGATCAGTTGTAGACAGTTGTAGACTGATGGCAGAACAGACCAAATATAAGGGTTGAGCATAGAAGTGCTAAGAGCAATAGCAGAAAGGCGCAAAGTAATCCCAGAGAAGTTGCTTGGGAGCAGGGAAGGAGGGTGAGAGGCAAAGTATGAAGGAAGGTTATTTCATATAGAGAGGAAACAGAAAATGTAGTCTGACCGATTTAAGGTACTGCAACAAGGGGTAACAATGGTTCAAGAATGAAAATAGAGCAAGTAGACTGCTGAATAATAATATCTGTTTATTTTATTTGTTATTCACATAACACCTTTGAGCATAGGAGCTCTTTTTCAAAGGTTCCACATCAGTATAAGACAAAGAACTGAATGAAAGAACTGAATGTGAGCTAAGTACTCAAAGGGGTTTCAATTTATTCATGGTGTACTGAGCAAAGTACAGTATGTTATTTTTCTTTGGGGGAGGCCCAAGATTATTTCAATTTTTGGGGAGGCTCAAAATCTATTCCATGAATTTGGGGAGGCTCACTGTGACAAAGTCTAAGAACTATTGACTTAGAAAAAAAAAAGTTGCAGCAGGCTATGAAATACCACATTTACATTCAATTAGCTTTGCAAACTGTCTTAGATGTAATGCCAGGTTTTTTTCCTTTAATTTGCATTCACTCTGTGTGTTTCTAGAGAGTTTTTCAGGTTACCTGTAATTTCAGCAAAGAGACACGTGGTGTAGATGGGTGCAGTGGTATCATGTTCTCTTATGTTAATGCAGCTCTCAGGGATAATGAGATTTCAACAACCAGAAAATGGATGCCCCCAGGCTAGTTACAGTTGGTGTGAACAGTGAAAACAAAGTAAAACAAACACGTACTTCCCAACAGCTACACAGAAAGTTATCTATTGACAAGGAAACACATAACATTTACAAGATATGAGGGTGTACTACTTCCACTGTACACCAGGGAATACAAATCATATAAATAGAGAAGAATTTATTTTAGGTTTTGAATCAACCAGTCTGACATATATAGTTTGGGGACAGTCAGCAATTCACATTAATTAACACGATTACAGGAATAGAATAAAGTGCATATCACGAAGTCCATGTCTCCATTTGGCATTAGAGTGTTTAGAACAATTATCCGCCTAATAATCTGGATTAAATCTCTCAGAGGAAGTCCTAAACATGCTTACAATTTCAAGGAAAGCAGCAAATAAGAAAACGTACTCCTGTAAGTGGAAGAGATTTTCTTACTGGCATACCCCCCAGAAGAAAAATCCCAGTGGAGGCAGGGTTGCCTACAGTCTTGGAATACCTGGTACACCTGCAGTCTTTGGTCCTAAGGCTTCAGCACTAAGTGTGCACTTCACAGCAGTGCCAGCCTACATATCAGGAGGCAAGGGAAAGTCACTGGCCTCTCAATCTAGTTTCAAAAGGGTTTTAAAGGCCTTGGTCATTTGTACCCACCAGTAAGGGACCCAGTCACTCCATGGGCTCTCAATGTCCGCCTTGCCCAGCTCATGGAGGCTCCTTTCGAGCCTATGGACTCTGCTGACCAGAAGCATATCACATGGAAAACTATATTCCTGGTTGTCATGACCTCTGCTAGGAGGGTGAGTGAACTGCAAGCCCTCTGCACAGAGCCAGATTACATAGTCTTCCACATGGATAAGATAGTCCTTACAGCCAACAGGAAATTCCTACCGTAGTGTCAGCGGTAGGCAATAAGACACAGCGGGCATTGGTTGTGCTGGTTTTACCACATGCCCAGGGGTGTAGTAAGACATAAGGCCACAGGCCAAGTTTCTTTAGTGACTGGAAGTGGGGTAGAACCAGCACAACCAACACACTGAAGTGTATTATTGCACTTGCAATATGGGTCAATAGGCATTTAAAAAAAAACTTGCATTTTTAAAGCCACACAACTATAATAAAATATTGCTAAAACATGTAAACTAGTCCCTCCACATATAGTTTTCACCTGCCAGTCATCTGTCTTTCTAAACATTCAATACATTGTGTGACTGTTTACCATGGAATACAAGAATTCAAAACTCTGCATTATTCCAGTAGTAGAATGCCCTCCCCCCAGAACACACACACACACACACACACACACACACACACACACACGCACATGTAATGGTAAATATGGGATACACAATGATCAGACTAGAATATGCCATTTATCATCATAAGTGAGGAGCAGGACCATAACTGATGAGCGGCAGAGTCACAAGTGAGTTATGAAAGTCCTGTCCCTTAGCAAGTGATGATAAATGTCGATTCTGAGGAGACCATTGTGTGTCCCATTGTATTTTAAATCACAAAGCTTTTAGAATTAGTTCTTTTAATCAAGAATACAGACAAGAGTGGATGGGCAATGATGCACAACCAGTGTGTTGTGCCACCGAGGGGTTCTGATTCCCAGTGACCTCGAGAGTGAAGCTCGAGAGGTCCGTAGGAATCAGAACCCAGAAGTAGCACAACAAACTGGTTGGGCATAAAGTTGACCATCCACTATTTTTTATAGTGTATTGTGCCCCTAAAAATAAAGTGGAAAAACTTTTAATGTTTTTTAGAACAGAAAAGTAATTTCTTTCTGCTGCGTTTCATTCTGGTTTTCTGTGTTGGTTGCTAGGATCAGTGATGTGGTTGCTGGGGTCCAGATGTCCCTACATGTATACCGTGGGCTGCTATTGGTTTAAAGTTTCATGTGGGTGGGAGTTTTTAAAAAACATGGCAGTGGTACCTCTGAGTCGGGGGAAATCGCTTTCCTTTATGTGAGTTATTTTAAAATATCTGGTTGATCCTGCGAGGTGTATTTTTTAGTTATAGCTAAAAATATCTGGTTGCTCCTACATTTTTAACAGTTATCTGGTTGAGCCTGCTGAAGTTGTGTGCTCGTCAACGGTGCTGCCACCTCAACTTACTATCTGGTTCATCCTACTATTTCTGTTGCTGCAGCTGTTCTACTGAACAGTGCAGCTTGTGCACTTTCAAAAATGAGCTGTAATGTTCCATGACCTTTGAACTGTGATACAACAACATTTCAGCTAGGATGGATTTCCATCCTGAAGAAGCCCTCACCATACACTATAAACTGTTTCTGTTTGATTTCACTGTTCTAAGTGCAGCAGAGGTCATTGTGATGTCACCAGGCATTGTTCAAGCTGCTCTTTCACTGGTTAAGAGCTCCTTTGTGACCAACCTCAAGTGATGCTAAATGGTGATGACCCACCTCTAATGTATGTTAACATGCCTCCCAGAGGCACTCTTTGCTGTATAAGAGTGGTTTCATCGCAGATCTGCTTGAGCAAGAACAGCGCAGCAAAGCTGAGCTGTTCTGGCTCATGCTAAAGGAAGTGAAACCACTCTGATATAACAAAGAGATGGGTGACGGGGACATATTAGTATATTATTTATCAATCACGTCAATAATATAATTTCTTTATTAAACATTCCATAAATGTACCCATTTCCAGGGCACTCTGCACGTGAGACACTCTTTACAGAATAAGAGTGTCACACACATGGAGGAAAGGAGCATTCCGATTGGTTGGGAGTGCTCCTCGCTCTATAATGATGATGAACAATTTATCATCACTCCAGATCCTGACATATAAATATTTCATTTCTCTGTACATTTTTGTCTCCCTCACCCCATTGTATAATATGGAATACATGAATTCATAATTTTGCAGAACTCCACTGGCAAACACACACAAACACACCCAAAGGTCTCAAGTGGAACCAGACCTCCATTTTTTTGTTAATAATAATAATAATAATAATAATAATATAATAATAATAATAATAATAATCTTTATTTCTTTGCACCTTTCTTGAAATCAAGGCGCATTACAATAAAATACAAGATAAAAACATAATAAAACAAATTAAAAACCAAATTAAATACAGAGCATTAATCGGCATCCAAATCACCTCCAAATGCCTTACTCCATAAAAAAGATTTTAGGCCCTTTTTAAAACCCTCCACCGTCATGCACTCTCTAATCCAACATGGTAGAGAATTCCAGAGGGTCGGCGCCATGAATATTAAAGCTCGGGCGCCGGAAGATTTTAAAGCTACCCTTGGGATCTCTAGCAACCCTCGTTGTTGAGTGGAATGGTCGCGTCGGTAGGTAAGGCACCAGAAGATCTTTCAGGTAATTAGGCCCAAAACGTGTAGGGCTTTATACTGTATGTCAGTAATCCGACTTTAAACGTGATCCGCCACTGAACCGGCAGCCAGTGCAGATCCCGCAGCACCGGTGTAATATGAGAGGAACGTGAAGTCCCCATTAGCAACCGGGCCGCTGAGTTCTGCACTAGCTGCAAGCGGTGGATATCAACCCCAGGAAGCCCAAAGTAGAGGGAGTTGCAGTAGTCCAAATGCGAGGTCACAAAGCCGTGAATCAGTGTGGGTAGGTCACCGGACAGAACAAGGTGCTTGATCCTGGCAATGTTCCTAAGGTGGTAAAAGGATACCTTAACAACTGCCGACACTTGCGCACGTAATGTCAGCTGATCGTCAAGGATCACCCCCAGATCTTGCACCCGTTCAGAGGTCGGGAGCTCCACATCCCCCAGGAATAAACCAGAGGTTTGAAGTGCCCCCAACCCCTCAATCCAGTGGCCGGGATCCACAACCATCACCTCCGTCTTCCCAGAATTCAACTTCAACCAGCTGGACCTCATCCAATCCTGGATCTCGCTGAGACAGTTGTTAAACACTGAGAGTGCTCTATGCTGGTCAGGCGCAAAAGACAGATAGAGCTGGGTATCATTGGCATAACAATGAAACTCCAGCCCATATCGTCTTACAATGTCTCCGAAGGGAAGCATATACACTGCAAACAACATGGGGGACAGTACAGAGCCCTGAGGCACCCCACAGGTCAGAGCGGTAGGATCAGAGAAAAATATCCCTGATACCACCCTCTGAGTTCTACCTGTGAGGAAGGAGGTAAACCATCTTGTTGCAGGGTAAAGCACAGGGAGTTCTCTAGTAAACTGATAAGCATTGTAGAGGAATTTTTCATGGGCAAAGAAACACTAGCTATGGAAACTGTAAATAGTACTTGATTTTTTTAAATGTGTTTATGTGTGTAAGGAGGGGCTTATGAGTATAAAGAACATTCAGTTATTTACTTATTTTCCTTAAAAGAGTAATACAGTCAAAATTTGCAAAAACATATCTCGTGCAGAGTTTTGATTTTTGTATTTAGTCCTGGTGTGTCCTTCCCTCAGGAGATCTCTATGTTAGCATGGTGTATTGCTGTTCTTTGCCCTACAGTGCCTCCTGTCTCATGTGAAAGTGATGCGTCCGGGACCACTGATTCAGTGAGGGAACGTACTGCAGCAGTAATCTGAAGATAGGAGCCTGATTTTCTGGCCTTAGCTGAATAACTTTAATTCAGTATTTTGGTTTTCTGTATGTTTGTCCAGGTGTAGCCAGCAGGAGTAAATGTAAAGGCTTTACTTTTAAAGCTTTTAATTTTATCAAACTACACCCAACTACTTGCACTGGACGTTCCTCAGACCTTGGACCTCACTTCCGGTCCCAGCCCTTGATATGCAGTGCCTCTGCGAGGGGCTCTTTTGTGCAGGTGTGCAGTGTGTGTACTGAGCCCTGGGAGATTTTTCTGGGGTTGGTTTTTTTAGTATTTTTAAATTGAATTCCAAACAAGCATGGCTGCTTAGCTGTGTTAGGTGACCATTGACCTCAGGTATGTGCGTCTGTATCTACGGAGCAGACTTGTTAGAGGAGACCCTATGTTTTCCCTTGATGACTCTAATTTGCCTTTTTAAAGGCAGGTTATAACCCCCTTTTTTTAGGATTTTAATATTTAATGTCTAATATTACAAATGCGACACCCCGCCTCCCGGCTCAGGTCCCAGTCTATCTGCCTGCAGAGGAGAAGGAAAAAGAGTATTAGGTAAAAGAGTAGAGAGGTGATACCGTGGAATCAGAGGGTCCACCTGAACAAGATTTGGGCTTTCTTCCAGGACATAATGAGGACTACACTGAATGTTCCTCATTTGCCAGACTTATGCTTGATATTCTAAATATAGATACATAGATACAAAGACAGTGATGGCAGATAAGGGCCTATGGCCCACCCAGTCTGCCCATTTGAGCTTGTAAGTTCAGTTTGTTTTCCTAGAAGTCTGTTGCCCCTTACCCCTGACCTCCAGAATTCCTTTATGTCTATCCCATGCATTCTTAAATCCCGTGATTGTTTCAGCCCCCACCACTTCCTCTGGCAGGGTGTTCCACTTGTCCACCACCCATTCTGTGAAGAAATTCTTTCTCATGTTTCCTCTGAATCATCCTCCCTCCAACTTCATCCCATGCCCTCTAGTCCTGGATCATCTTTTTCACTTAAAAATAGTGTTTTCCTGCACCCTGTTCCTCACTGTAAGATACTTGTATGTCTCTATCATATCCCCTCTCTCCCTCCTCTCCTCCAGGGAGTACATGTTCAGTTCCTTCAACCTGTCTTCATAGGACTTGTGATGCAATCCATGCACCATCTTTGTTGCCCTCCTCTGAACCTTCTCTACCCTGTCTATGTCCTTACGTAGGTATGGTCTCCAGAACTGCACACTGTACTCCAGGTGGGGCCTCACTAGTGTCTTGTATAGCGGAATTATGACCTCCCTTTTCCTGCTGGTAATGCCCCTGCCTATACATCCCAGCATCCTATTTGCTTTACCTGCTGCCTTGTCACACTGTTTCCCTACCTTGAGGTCATCAGAGATGACAACCCCAAGATCCCTTTCCTGCTTGGTGCATGCTATATCCTCACCCCCCAACTGATATATTGTGCCAGGGTTTTTGTGCCCCATATGCATTATCTTACACTTCTTTGCATTGAATTTCAACTGCCAAACCCCTGACCATTCTTCAAGTTTCTGCAGGTCGCTTCTCATTCTGTCTACACCCTCTGGTGTGTCTACTCTGTTACAGAGCTTTGTGTCATCAGCGAACAGTGAAATTCTGCCTTCTAGGTCCTGCGTAATGTCACTGATGAAGATGTTGAATAGCACCGGTCCCAGCACTGATCCTGTGGTACCCCACTGGTCACTCTTCCCTCTGTGGAGTGACAGCCATTTACCACCACCCTCTGTGTCCTGCCACCCAGCCAGTTACCTACCCACCACACTACTGTCCTGCCCACACCCATATTCCCCAGTTTGTGTAATAGTCTTCTATGTGGCACAGTGTCAAAGGCCTTGCTGAAGTCCAGATAGGCCGTGTCCACTGCCCTCCCCTGATCCACCTCCCTAGTCACCCAGTCAAAAAATTCAACGAGGTTGGTCTGACATGACCTCCCCCCTGGTGAAACCATGCTGCCTTGGGTCCTGTAGTCCATTGACAACCAGATGTTCCACCAATCTCTCCTTCAGTAATATCCACCCTCAGGAAACTGAGGAGGATGAAAAGGATGCTTATGGGTATGATGGGCATGGCTCCCTCAAGGAGGCTGCTTGTCCCCATACATAAGTCCTTTAGAAAGGCCATATTAAAAGTCACATCTACTCCTACTTCAGCTGAAGCCATAAATGACAGTATTGATAGAAAACACGAGGTGGACAGACGGGGGGGGGTAGAATACCTGTATGCCCACCCTAATCACCAAAGTGTAGTCCAGATTAATACTTGTGAGCTTGGGAGAGAGCAGGTCACTTGCTCTGCATAGTCTCCAGGAAAGGAATCCAACAAATTGGATGCTATGGTCAAAAAAGTGTGTACCGCAGCTTCCCTGCTCACTGGGCAGGCAGCTTATTCATCATATTTAGCACAGTACCAGAAACCACTACAGAATACAATTCTGGCACTTGCTGATGGAGCAGACAGTGATCTGGCACAGGACTTGGTTGCCACTACAAGACCAGCCCTGCATCTCACTAAGTACCATTTTCACACTGCTGTAGACACTAATGACACTGCAGCTAGGTCTATAGCTCATGCAGTGTCATTAAGAGGATTCTCTTTGATAAGGACTACCATCCTTTCCCTGGACACCTAGACCAAAGCCATGGATTTTCCCTTTGAAGGAAATTCACTATTTGGTGACAAACCAGAGGCATATATGAAAATGTGGAGGAATACAAAACCATTTTCAAGAGTAACAAAGAGAGATGAATGCCTTCTACCTCCTATAGGCCATATGGAAAGGGAGGCAGAGGCAGAGGGTACTTCCCAATAGTTTATACTCCATACACTTCCATGAGTATCAGCCACAAGGATACTACAGGGGCAGGGCCAGAATGGACATAGTGTACTGTTGCTGCAGCACCACACCAGCACCCAACCCCAGCCAAAGCAAAACTCTTAAAGATTCTGTCCAGGTCACCCATCCATTGCCAGTGAAAGGAAGACTGGCTTATTACCTTCAGGAATGGGTAAATACTAACTCAGATTGTAACAAGTTCTGGACATAGTAGGCGAAGGACTGTCTCTGCGTTAAAAAAATTCAGTTTTGCTGGAACTGGAAGTAAAACTTTGTAGTCTGGGCTTATCCCCCACAACCACTGCTTGGTTCAGTGACTACCTCTCCAGCTGTACCCAAATGGTCTGCTACAGGGGAGAAACCTCTTCTGCCTTGCTGATCACCACTGGTGTCCCACAGGGATCTAATCCTGGGGCCCATTCTCTTTCTTCTATGTTAACTCACTCCCCCAGAATTGCCTCGCCTGTCACTCCATACTATACGTAGATTATTTAATCCTCTATCATAGTGACTCATCCTTGACCAACCACTCCTTAGAGTCACTAGCAGTTACTGTAATGCTCACAAGTGGTTCACCACAAGCAGACTGCTGATTAATGCCAAGAAGACCAAGGCAATGCTGTTTGCCACCAAGCCCAAACTTATCCAACTAGCTCCACCCAATAACCCACTCAACATCCACTCCTCAGATGGCTCACCCCTTGACAACATCAGCTTCTTTAAATACCTGGGTGTCACCCTCGACCCCGCCCTCTCCTTCTCTGACCATATTGAGATTTGAATACATTGCATAAATCAAGAACTGGGGATCAGCTACTGACTACGAAATTTGCCAGCAGATAAAGGCCTAGAGGTCTATCAAGTCTGCTTGAATGTGCAGCTAGCACCCCTTATTCTGCAGCTGCCCCTCCCATCCACCCTTCCCCTTCATTAACCCTCCCCCTTGTCCTGTCCCATCCTCGTTTGAAGCAGTCCACTGTTCTACTGCATACCACTTCTGCAGGTAACACATTCCACCCAGCCACCACCCTCTCTGTAAAAGTGTCTCCTCATCTCCCTCCTGAACCTTCCTCGCCTCCAGTCTCATATCATGGCCCTGGTGGCCCTCCCTCCCTCTTACTTTGAACAGCCCCTCTGTACCTGTCTTGTTTATTCCTTTCATGTATTTAAAGGTTTCAATCATGTCCCCCTGTCTCTCCTCTCCTCCAGTGAGTACATGTTCAACTCCTTCAACCTCCTCTCATATGATAAGTCCCCAGACCCTGATCATCTTTTGTCGCCTCGCGCTGCACTCCCTCCGTAACTTAATGTCCCTCTTCAGATACGGACGCCAGAACTGCAGCAGTACTCCAGGTGTGGTCTAACTAATGACCTATACAGTGGCAGAATCACCTCCTCCTCCTTGAGGATATACCCCTGCAATACAACCTAGCATTTTGTTGGCCTTGCAGCTGCCTTCCCACACTGTGCCGAGTTGTTCATTGACCCTGTGATGAGCACACCCAGATCCTTCTCCTCCTCTGTCTGGGCTAGCTGCACCCCCTAGCTGGTAAGTCCTCCTTGGGTTCTTCATCCCAAAATGCATCACCTTGCACTTTTGGCATTAAAGCCCAGTTGCCAGGTGTCTGACCAGGTTTCAAGCTTTGCCAGATCATCCTGCAACCCTGCCATCCCCTAGGTCATCCACCACCGCGCCAACCTTGGTATCATCAGCAAACAGACTGATCTTGCTCTTGATGTCCCATGATATGTCTGCAATGAATATCCCAAACAACACTGGTCCCAACACCGAGCCCTGTGGGACACCGCTTGTCACTGCCCTTGGGTGTGAGAGCTCCCACCCACCACCACCCTCTGTTGCCTTCCTGCAGCCAGTTTCCTGCCCATCTCACCAGCATTGCACCTGCCCCTGTGCCTACTAACTTCCTTCCCAGCCTTCCATGTGGCACTGAGTCAATGCCTTACTGAAGTCCAGATACAGGACATCCACTGCATGTCCCCTGTCCAGTTGCCTAGTTACCCAGTCATAGAACCCGACCAGGTTGGTTTGGCAGGATCGGCCACGATGAAGCCATGCTGTCTGCTGTCCTGTAGTCCTTGGCCTCTAAGAGGGCCACCAGCCCTCCTTCAGGATAGTCTCCATTAGCTTACCCACGATGGATGTGAGGCTCACTGGTCTGTAGTTTCCCGGTTCATCCTTGGGGCCACTCTTGTGAGGGGCACCACATGAGCCATCCTCCAGTCCTGAGGTACACACCCAATGTAGTGAGGCATTAAATAGGTCTGCCAAGGTCCTGCAAGGACCTCTGCCAGCTCCTTCAGTACCCTGGGGTGGATGCCATCTGGGCCTGGTGCCTTGTCCACCCTCAGTGCCTTCAAACCCTCTCGAACTCTGCCCTCCATGATTTCCCCATCTGTCACCACTTCCCCTCGTCTGCTATTTCACCCATCTTGGGTGTCACCCCCCCTCTTCTCTTTAGACTAATCAGTTACCTCACTCCTGGAGCCTGTCTCGCCATTGCTCAGAGCAACCTCCTCCCACTTATGGATTATGGCTCCCCCATCTACTCACAAACCTCTTCCACTAACCTAGCAAGACTAAACACCACTTACAATAACATTTGCTGCTTTGCTCCTTACTCCTCCCACCACTGCACCCTATATCAGAAACTTGTATTGCTCCCCCCTAAAGCCAGACATAGCTACCTCCTGGCTTGCACTGTAGCCACAGCTATCCACAATCCTACGACATCCCCTCTCTCCCCTCTACTTCAGCCAAAGACGTTTAGCCATGACCTCTGCCACACTGCAAGCCTCATGCTGGAATGCCTGCAAGTCTCCACTTACATGGCTCAAAGGGCTTTCTCTTCTGCCACCCCTACCCTTTGGAACAGTCTGTCATCCCCCCTGAGAGCCCTTGACTCACCATGACACTTTCGCTGTCTCCTTAGGATGTACCTACTGACCACTGCTACCTGCTCTTGCTCCTCTGGGTAATTTGTGAAGTAGCCTTTCCCCTGTTTATTTGTTCTAAGTCTCTGTCAAAATAGGAAGTTTACAAATAACTTGTTTTTCATGCATTGTGCCATTTTGTTATTTCTGTTTATTCCTTTTTACTCTCTGGGTATTACCTACCCCCCCACACACACACACACACACAACCTCTGTATAATTTCCCTGTTATTTCTGTTTACCTAGTGTGTTTTATTTTCTTGATGTATTTGTACCCAGATGTATTGTGTCGTTGTATTCTTGTGCCATCTCAGTGGCCCAGGTCGTGCCTGAAAATTGTCCTTGGTTTAGTGCACCTATCCGATTAACAACTGAACGAATAAATAAAACAGTTATTGACAGCAAAAGCTGCAGAAAAGGTCCCTGCCTCTGTGGGGCAAGGACCTTTTCTAAAAGTACTCCCTCACCCACAAGAAAAATGTGGAGTATTGACCCTTTTTAGATCTCAGGTATCTAAAAGGTACCTATCTAAACAGGCAGATAATGAAAGAGAAATTCAAGATGGTCACACTGAGAACAGTTATACCATCTTTGCAGTCAGGAAACTGTCTGGCTTCACTGGGTCTGAAAGATGCATATTTCCATATTTCAGTCAGGCCATTTCACAAAAAATATCTCAGGTTCAAGCTAGGAACCTGATCTGTTCACTGTTCTCTCCTTGGTCTCACCTCAGCAGCATGGATATTCACAAAGTGCTTGGTGGTGGTAGCAGCATACCTGAGAAGGCAAGGTATGAGATTTTTTTTCCACATGGATGATTGGCTAGTCACAGGGAAAACAGAAAAGAGGAGAAGGTGCTCTCTTCAAACTGTAAAATGCACCTTGAGTCTCTAGGGTTTCTGAAAAACCTGCGGAAGTCCCAGCTAGAACCGTTCAAGTATTGGACTTCATAGGAGCAGAGTTAAACGCTTTACAAGGGAAAGTTTTCCTCCTGCAAGCAAGAGTTAAAGCTCTGATAGCAGCAGCAGAGTCCTTCACAACAGGTCAGTTATGACCTACAAGGGATTTCTGCTTACTAGTACACATGGCGGCATCCACAGCTGGGGTCTCATGGGCCAGGTTCCAAATGACAGGCATCTAGTACCACTTCAGAGACAACTGGTCTCAAAAGTGGAATCCACTCTCAAAGACTGTGCCAGTGACAAAAGTAGTCATTAGAGTGGTGGAAGGAAGGAAGCAACCTCAGAAAGAACATTCCTTTCCTCCAACAATCACCAACAAGAATTCTCACTACAGATGCCTCACTCCTGTAGTGTGGCATCCACCCATAGGACCTCATAGTGAGTGGCACATGGTGCCTACAGGAGTCACTGGACACATAAACCTCCTGGAGCTCAGGGCTGTGCTGCTAGCAATGCCATTTTTCTCCCCCAGGCTACAAGGGCAGTCTGCCCAAATCAGAATTGGTCAGGCAGAATTGTCTAGTTCTCCTTTCCCAGTCGAAAGAATACTAAATAATAAAACAAAAAGAGAACAGACCACAAAAACGTATTATACAAATAAGCAGGGAGGGACAGGATCATCAAAAACTGTACAGGAGCAGTGAGAATCTTGGATCGGACATACACTCTGGAAGCAGACGTTCATGTGGTGCATTTTCCAGGCAAAGACAATATCCTGGCAAATTCTTTAAGCAGAATCAGTCAGGGAAGTCATGAACGGGCCTTGAATAGACAAGTTCTGGCCACAGTGTTCAGAAGGTGGGGCACTCCCAAGGTAAAGCTGTTCGCTTCTTGGGAAAACAATCCGCTTACACATTTTTGTTGCCAACAACCATCCAGAGCAACAGTTCCAGAGGACGCCGAAGTCCTGGACTGGACAAGGAAATTACTGTATACCTTCCCACCATTTCCTCTCATTCAGAAAGTTCTCCTGTGTAATGCCCCAAAGTTGGGGCACCACAGTATAAAATAAAGTCATGGGGTTTACAGGTGCCCAGGGTGCCTGTGGTTTGTGTGGGCTGCAGGGTACAGCCAAAATGGACCCCTAAGAGTAAGGTTTCCCCTCCCTGTAAGGGAGAAACACTGTAATTAACAGAAAAGTGCCCTGTGCACTTAAAACCTGGTCAAAAGGCAGAGTTTTAATGCAGCTGTAGAGACAATGGCCTGGATGGAATGCTGTGCTGAGCTGCTCATGCACAGCATTCCAGTCCAAAAACTCTAGAACCAGTTTTAGTTTTGAAAAGTTTAAGTTTTCTAGGTAGTTCCTGCTGGCTGTGGAGAAGATAGGATGCAGAAGGTTAAGGGGTACCGGGAAAAGGGCTTACCTGTGGGTTGAAGGTGTTCCCCGAGGGCCATTCTGCGTGCCTGCTCTGGCTCCAGCCAGTGAAGATCCCCAGAAGAGCTCCGTTCGGTCTGTGGTGCCATCAGGGCACCAGAAGTAGAGAAAATAGCCGTTTGCCACGGTTTGGGCTGGTGAGCCCCGTTGTTTTATTATTTTGGCCCCCTGAGTAGTTTAAAGTTAAATCCGGTCCCTCGTCAGTGGCAGAGAAGAGCCGCATCGCGACCATTGAGCTGTCGGCCTTCCCAAGGCCCCTGTATGCGCCTCACACTGCCTGCGCATTCCCTCCCTCTGCAGCCATACCTCCCGCCTCCCGATCCATCTCTCGAGCAGCCAGAAGAGTGGTGAGTCGGCGGCCGCACATGAAGCGTGCTGCCTGCCCACCTCAGAGACAGACTGTGCATTTTAAATTAAATTGTTAGCGCTGTAGGCACTTGGGGAAGCAGCTGAGAGCTGCAGGGCAGTTGGGTCAGAAGGACCCAGGTTTGGTATTCATTAGGGGCTGGGTAGCGACGCCCACAAGGAGGGGCTAGGAAAGTAAGGCCAAGCACAGGCCTGTTCAATATTCATTAGAGGGGCGGGATTAAAGGCGGTGGATTAAGTCGGGAGTGACAGCAGGCTCTCAGAGAGCCACAAGGAATTAAAGGGGCCCTGCCACTCCTGGTCACATAACGTCTTAAAGGGGCCCTGCCAGAAAGTTAAGGGGCACCAGGCCCGTGATATTGAGAGGGCTGCCAGGCCCAGGTTTAGAAAGGGCTGCCAAGCCCAGGTTTAAAAGAGGGCACAAGGCCCGTGATATTGGGAGGGCTACCAGGCCCATGATATAAATTATGGTTACCAAGCCCACGTTTAGAGAGGGCACCAGCCCACAGTAGTAAAGGGCAACAGGCCCACAGTAGTTAAGGGCGCCAGACCCCAGCAAAGGAAGGGCACCAAGCCCATAGTAGTAAAGGGCAGCTAGGCCCAAGTAAAGGAAGGGCACCAGGCCCACCGTAGTTAAGGGCACCAGGCCCACAGTAGTAAAGGGTGCCAGGTCCCAGTAAAGGAAGGGCACCAGACCCAGTAAAGGTAGGGCATTCCAGCCCATAGGGGATAGGGCAGCAGGTGTACGGGTAATCAGCGGAACCAGGCTAAATAACTGGGGCAATTACATTAAAGTGCTCGGGGGTAGCCAGATCCTAATGAAGACAGACCCCAGGTGGAAAAGGGTCCGACTAAGGGTTGCTTAAGTACACAACCTGTTACAAAGTAATTATCACCTGTTGTATTGGTTCTACAAACTGTTTATTCTTCCAGCATCTCAACTGTTGTGTTATTGCATGAAGCACCGAGACTGTATTGTACTATATTAGGATTGGGGTCATCTGCCCCCGACGGTGAATAATTGCCCCAGAAGTGAACAATTGCCTGAATTGTTGCAATTTGCCCTGCTTCAGGTATTACCCTGACGGGAATAATTGCCCCGAGTGAACAATTGCCTCGGATTGTTGCAGTATTGCCCTGCTCCAGGCAAGTTGCCCCTGCCAGTGAACAATTGCCCCAGATTGTTGCAATTTGCCCTGTTCAGGCAAATTGCCCTGTCCGCAAATTGCCCTGAAAGTGAATATTTCAGTATAACGTGCAACAGAAGTACCATTGTGCAGCAGCAGGTTCTGATTCAATCTTCAGCCTCCAGCAGCTTCTTCATCATAGCAATCTTCAGTCTTCATCAGCTCTTCACCATAGCAATCTTCAGTCTTCATCAGCTCTTCACCATATCAATCTTCAGACAGCAGAAGACTTCAGCAACTTCTTGCCCTTTCGTCTGCCGTAGTCGAAATCGACGTCCTTTGAGTAGTCGTGGCCACCGGTTCCTGATCAACTTGGAAGAAAGACGACTGGAAAGTGTCTCATCCATCCCTCTCAGACGCCTGCCGGTAGACGAATCCATCGTAGCCAGGTGTGTCTGTGGCTGCAGTTTCTTATTTTGTTTTTCATCCGTGTGGAATCCTGATCTTCACCTTTCGCCTCTTCTTGCTTGTGTCATTCTGCATCGCCAGTACAATCCTCAGGGTAGCAACTTGAGTTTGGTGGTCCTTCACGTGGATCTGTCACCAAAAGCAGCCCAGCAGTTCTTCATCCTTGGTAGTTCTTCTTCTGGACCCTTCACCAAGTCCGGTGTTCGTTTGGCAGCCCTAGTCGAGGGTAGGTGCCAGGAAAACCCGCAGCAATTCTTCTTCGTCCTTGGTGACCCTGGTCGAGGGTTGGTGCCAAGGGGAAAGCAGCAGATTTCTTCTCCTGTGGCAATCCTGCAGGTGGATTCCTTGCCACATTTTGGTTCTTCAACCTTGGCAGCCCAGTTCAAGGGTTTTTGTGCCAAGAAAAAAGCATTTCCCAAGTTAGTCTGTACGCGCTCTTGTGTTCCGGCAACCCTGGAGAGTGGGTTGGCCGATGCCTATGGTCTGTTTACCAATCTCTTCATGCCCTGTTTGCAACCTCTCATAGGTTTCCTTCTGAGCCTGGCACCAAGATAGAGTTTCCCCTTTCTCTTGACCCCTATTCTTCAGTTGTGCATGAAGACGATGGACATCTTCATCTTATGGACTTTTGAGACTGTGAGATTGTTCACTGATTGTATATTCTATGCTTAGCACATGATTTGATAAAGTGATGGTATGATAAAGTAATAAGTCCTCTTAACGCATAGATCTCTGGGTAGGGAATTGTAAGAGTTATAGACAAGAATACTGTAGAGTGACTTTAGGTCGATGTACTTATAAAGAAATAGAGTGGTAATTGTTGGCTATTATCTATAAGTAAGAGTTATTCCCCGACTTTCCCTTGTGACTGTGTCTACTTTCCCTGGTGTAAATAAAAGTCTGCTGGGCATCAAACTTCAGATTGTCTCCTGCCTCTCCTTAAATGGTGTTTCCTGGCACTCAACCTAATTTGGACCACAGGGTTGTCTCACCATTCCACCTGCTTGAGGCAACGTTGGGTGTGCAGCTGGGACAGGCATTCTTCTAGGATAGCATCCCAGTTGATAAGATCTCTGCACCGTGATGTCATCACCATCATAGCACATCACACCTGTAACACAGGAGGGAGTCTGCAGCAATGTTTCTAATAGCGCAAGACTGGGCCAGAAAGACCTGGTACTCAATTCTGTTGACCCTGTTCTGCAAACATCCAATCAGCCTGCCACAGAGTCACAATGGAACACTACTGACTTAGAGTATGTCACATGGAAAACCATATTCCTGATCGCAATGACCTCTGCTAGGAAGGTAAGTAAACTTCAAGCCCTATGCACAGAGCCAAATTACATTATTTTCCATAGGGGTAAGGTAGTCCTTAGAACCATTAGGAAATTCCTACCTAAAGTTGCCTGAATTACACCAGAACCAGTCAGTAAAACTTACCATGCTTTATCCAGAATACTGGTATAACCTAGAGGTTAGAGGAATGACGTGTGAATAGGCTTGGTACTTCCAGCAGGCCAGACCAGAGTTTGAATCTCACAACATCCACTTGCATACTGTGCGACTCTGAGCAAGTCACTTAACTGCCCAGTACTCCCAGGTCACTCCTGAAAACAGGTCATACCTCAACCTCCTGCCTCATAAATCAGGGACAAGGCTTAAAAAAAAAAACAGGGACAAAGGACCAAAATCAGGGACACATCTTCAAAATTGGGGATATCAACACAGGAAGCTGGTAGAATAAGGGGCTCAGTGTCAAATGCATTTTCTAAGGAAGAACAAGTCTGTAACTTTAAGTTTTGACATTATTTTGTTCTTACAACTCCCACCGTTTGGTCACGGAAACACAATTTTTAGGAGGGACAGAGTACAATTTTGAGGCAAAATCAGGGACATCCCTGAAAATCAGGGACAGTTGAGAGGTATGAAACAGGTACATGTGCCTAGTGAGCCTTACCCAGTTACTAAAATAAAAAATAAACAGACTTTGACGGCAGATAAGGACTGCTTGGCCCATCTAGTCTGCCCATTTCCCTACCTACAGGATAAGCTGCAGATCCTAGTTAACCAACAGGCTATTTCTTCCTACCCGTCACAAAAATTGCCTTATGTCTGTCACATACATTCTTGAATTCTCCCATAGTTTTAGACCCCACAACCTCCTCAGGAAGGCTGTTCCATGAGTCCACTACCCTCTCTGTGAAAAAATATTTTCTCACATTACCCCTGAGCCATCCCCCCCCCCCATCTTCAAATTGTGCCCCCTTGTTCTTGCACATCTTTTTTTCTGAAAGATGCTACCCTCTTGGACTTTGTTGATTCCACTGGGTACTTAAAGTTTCTATCATGCCCCCCCTTCTCCTTTTCTCAAGGGTGTACATTTTAAGCTCCTTTAGTCTCTCCTCGTATGGCTTCTCTTGCAGACCCTGCACCATTTTAGTTGCCCTCCTCTGGACTGCCTCCATCCTGTCTATGTCCTTGTGGAGATGGGGTCTCCAGAACTGGACTCAGTACTCCAGATGGGGTCTCGCCAACTGTCTGTACAGGGGGATAACAGCTTCCTGTTTTCTGCTGGTAATGCCTTTCCCTATACATCCCAGTATCCCCCAGCCCTCCCTACCACCTTCTCACATTGGTTGCCAACCTTAAGGTCATCTGATATGATTACCCCCAGGTCCCTTTCCATTTTTGTTGTTGTTACTTCCTCTCCCCCATTGTGTAATTTTCCCTGGGTTTCTATTTCCCAGGTGCATTATTTTGCACTTCTTTGCATTGAATCCAAGCTGCCATACTTCTGACCATTCCTCCAATCTTGCCAAGTCCCTTCTCATCCTTTCTATGCCTCCTTGTGTATCAACCCTGTTGCAGATCTTTGTGTTATCTGCAAAGAGACATACTTTTCCTTCCAGTCCCTCTGCAATGTCACTTATAAAGACATTAAAAAGGACTGGTCCCAGTACTGAACCCTGCAGTACCCCACTAGTAACCCCCTTTCTTCAGAGCGGACTCTGTTTACAATTACCATCTGTGTCCTGTTGTCCAGTCAATGTTTTACCCAGGCTACCACCCTGGGACCCAGTGACAGGCTGGCTAACTTGATTATTAATCTTTTGTGCGGTACTGTTTCAAATGGCTTGCTAAAGTCTAGGTAGGCCATGTCCACAGCCCCTCCCTGGTCTACTACTTTGGTCACCCAGTCAAAGAAATCAATAAGATTCATCTTCTCCAGTCCAGGTGTGCAAAAATTGCACAGCCTTGACTTGATATGAACTCTGAGCATTTATAAGGATCAGACAAAAGATGTTAGATACAAAAACACTGAGCTTTTTGTTACATATGGTGAGATCGGCAAAGGTAAACCAGCAACTATAAGGTCTGTCTCTCACTGGATTGTCTCTTGCATTCAGTTCTGCTATGAAAAAGCAAGGAAAATGCCACCTAGAGGCTTAAGGGCACATTCCACTAGGGGCACCTGTGTCTCTGTGGCATCCTCAAGGGGCATCACTTTATCAGAAATTTGCAAAGCAGCTACCTGGAAAATAGTACACACCTTCACAAAGCACTATTTATTTATGTATTTATTTATTTATTTATTTATTTCACCAGGAAAGACGTACTGAACTAACAAGAGCTAATTTCCAGATGCATCCTGGGGGAAAGGGAAAGGGGAGCACACTTGAAAAATACATAGAATTAAGCAGGCCCAGTGGCGCTGAGGGCTGAGGCACTGGACTCCTTACCTCATGCTATGCTGGTGACCCATATTTGGGAATGAGCACTGGCCACTGGGGGTCGGCAGGGGAAGAGAAGGATCAAGCATCCGAAGGACTGCTCTCCTTCTCCAGGGAGGGGGGGTCTCCAGCAGTCGGTGCATGACTGGCCCCTAGCAGAGGCTATGGGACACTGCACCGACACTCTGGAAAGAGGGAGGAGAAGAGGCAGACTTTCAGAGGAGCGCATGTGGGCATGTGCTTGCTTACTCCCTGAGGCGTCATCGCATGCCTCATCTCCAAAAGGGGGGAGAAATAATGGAGGAGAAAAAGTGTCCTTGGTGTAGCTGTATGAAGCCAATCCCCACAGGCACTGCACCCATGAATAGCAGGAACCTCCAGCACTGGATCCATGTTTGGTGGGTTGAGGGATCCCCACCACCCCACCATGGGGGGTAAAACTGTGGGGGTAAGCTGGAAGGTAAACTGCAAGCGGGGGACAGGACTGGGGAATCAGGAAAGATGTAATGCTGCTGGGGACAAGGAGCATAAATAGATTAACTGTAAAAAGAAAATACATAGCGTCGAAAACAATGTGTTACAACTGTAAATAGCAGCAACAATTGTCTGGTGGACATACAGTCCAGAAGGGTTGCCCACTTTGGAACTGCTGTATTCCAGAACATTTTTCCAAAGTAGGTTCTTTTTTTTTCTTCAACTCTATTTATTCACCTGGTGGTCCGTGGCATCTCTCAGGCTGGCTCACTTGGTGTTCCCCCAACCACTCACCTGAACCACATCCCCCAACCAAGACATCGGGATCAGGATCCCCTCCTCTTCTATCAGACCTGTACCGGAGGAGGCCGAGGACCCCTAGGGGTAGGGTTGGGATTGTAGCCGGCATTGAGCATGTGGGGGTTGGCCCCCAGAGACCAACCATCACCTCACCCAGCCATCAGGGGTATTTCCTTGTTTTTTTTCCCCCTCAGAGAGCGGCGTTCAATGATGCCTGCGCACAGCTGCCCTGCTGGCTTCTGCCGTACTCCATCCCCTTGTGATTTGGCTGGTGTGCCTGCAATACCCCTGATCTCCATCGGGGGTCACCAGGACACCGAGGAACCCTGAAACCCTCTCCAGGGAGAGGAGAGCTGTCCTCTGGATGCTCGATCCTCTCCCTCCTCTGCCTACCCCCAGTACCTTGAGTCTGTCACCAAACCCAGGTCGCCGGCATTGCTCAAGGTGTGGCATCCAGCGCCTCAACTCTCAGTGCCACCAGGCCAGCTCCAAAGTAGGTTCTGAGCCCAGCCTCCCAAGGTACTGCTGTACAGTCTGCATAGAGTGAAACCATAAGTGAGGGATTCCTGAGGTTAGAAGAAAATAAATTACTTAGTGTAGTAATGTTGGTTCCTCTCAGGGATCCCTCACTATGGTTTTACTCTCCCACCATGCCTTCCCTTCCAGAACCCAAAAATGGGTTCTAACAGTAATCAGTTTTTGTTAGGTTGCTTACATTACTAATGCATTGCTATTGCAGTCTCTACTACACTTGTAATTTATGTATTTTCTTTACATTTACATTTTACATTACCATGTCTGCTTTAATTGATTTTTTTTTTTCAAAAATTCGAACTTTGCTTATACCATTTTTGGTAGCCTATTTAGACAGAATTAATACCCACTTTCTACTCTGGCTATAGAAACAAACCTGACAACTGCCAGGGTAGATGGTAACAGCAGAGTTTTTCAAACACACATTCTAATTCTAAGTTCAGTTCTTAGAATACTGTTGTCTTCAGGGCATCTGTCTCTGTGGAGATAGATGTGCAGAGAGAAACCCTAGTGTGGGATCCCTGAGAAGAAACAACATCACCATGGGGAGCATGACAACCTGATGTGGAACCCACTGGCACGTGCTGTTTTTTTATTACCGATGTCTGACCTAAATAAAGCTACTGTTTTCCGTGTTCATAGTCTGGCACTGTGGACTCTTCTTGGCAACAGATTGAAAGGACAATTCCTGATAGGAGTGGTGAGCCTGGATTTTGTTTTTTACTGCTGGATAACTATGGTGAGGAATTGTTTTCTTTTTGTTGTACTGCTGCTTTCAAATGAATGAACTAAGAGACAAATAGCTGAGGGTAGTTTGAGGATCATGGTTTATGCTCCCTCAACTATGGAACAAGCTGCAAAAAACTTTGAAATTAACTCAACCCATCAGCCTAGCAGCTTTTAAATCTCTATATCTACATCATAATGAGGAGTCCTGTGCTCGTCTACCCTAAATAGTGACTCCTATAAGTCCAAGCACACTCTAATTACTACTGTTAAAAGACTGATCACATCTATAATCGACTCTTCCCTTTCCCCTTTTCTGCCCCCATATCTGTCCCTTCCACATTCCTTTAACACTGGTTTCTAGCTCTAAATTCTCCATACCATATCACTATATATCTTTTTATATTAGGTTTTATTTGTGTTCAGTGCACCTGATATGTATATTTCTTTACTTTTATGAAAAATTGTGTCCTACCCAAAACTAGCTGTATCTTCTGTTCCAAACATATACTACTGTCAATGCTACCTGCTGATACTTTGTATATACTGTATTATTGTATCTCACTTTATTTGTATTATTACTATTTTCTTGTGTGTTGTGTCCCATGTATATTGTCCCTTGTCCCTTGTTAAACCCAGGTCCACCTTGAAAATGAGCTTGCTCAATGGTGATCGCCTGGTTAAATAAATAAAGACTTTGATTGACTTTGACTTTGATATACCTGAAACCATAACTACTGTGAATGTTCTGTCCTATTATATATGTAATATACAATGGTCTACTAAAAAGTGGAATTGCTTTGTTTGCATATTACGGCTCCTTTGTCAAACAAAATAGTTTCAATGAAATGTCGGTTCTTGTATGAAGTAAATGCTTAATATAGTTTTATTATGAATGTATAACTCCAGCTCTTCAAGACCTTTAAAGTTTTTATAGTTAACTGATAGCAAGCTATTATAAATGCTGTGCCTTTGCTTTTGAATGTTATGACTAAAAACACAAGAATAACATTATTCATTCATTCTGTGCACTGAATTGAACTGAATAGCTTTCTTTGTGGAAATCAGTTGGTGTTTTCCATGCCCGAGGGAAAACTGGGGAAAGGAACTGAAACTACCTACGTATGTCTCCTTTCATTTTTGATTGAGGCTGATTCTGTCACTGGGGACTTTCAACACCTAATGTAATGCTGAAGGGAAATTGCAGGGAATGTCTGATGGTATTATGAATTAAAATGTTCACCCCTTTGCTCTGGTTGAATGAGGGGATACCTGGCATGTGAATTTTTCTTCTTTACATTGAAAGTTTATTAATCTTGTCCATTACAAACCACAGAGAATGAAAGTACAAACCAACAACAAGATCATACAGTTTCAATCAGTAGAAAATAAATTGTATGTACATAGATACCATACAGTTCCATCCAATTTTTAGATATATATGAGGATTGTACAGTAGCCATATCAAAAGTGTACAAAAGGAGCTGGCCCAGTGGCATGGAGTGCTGAGGCAGCAATGCCTTTCCTCCTGCCATGCCGGCAACCCCTGTTTGTGGTGCGGGCGGGTCGTTGGGGTCCGGCTGGAGTTGGAGAGGATCGAGCATCTGGGGGACTGCTCTCCTCTCCCGGGGAGGGTTGGGGACAGCGGCTGGCTTTTGCCTGACACCTAGCAGAGGCTAGGTGTTGGCATGCCTGGCAAATACAGTGGGGCACGGAGGCAGAGCAGCCAGCGGGTGTGCTACGTGTGGATGCATGTGTGGCACACTCACTGTTGGCATTGTATGCCCGCCGGAACAAGGAAAAAGGAAACAGCACCCAGGTTGAGCAGCTTGATGGCCATCTGCCTAGTGCACCATCTCCGAGTGTACCACCTCTACTGAATCTGGTCCTGATGGGAAGTTGTGGGCTTCCTGCCACCCTGCCATGGGGGTAGCTAGGTGGTGTCCCAAATGGAAGATGGGTGTGGACAGATAGCTGCTGGAGAAAGAGGGGATGCCTGGAAGAAAGGAGCTGACTGGGAGCCATGGAGAGAAAAAAGTAAGTAAAAAAAAAAAAAAAAGTGTACAAAAGGAACTATGTAATCCTGACAGTGATTCTCTCCTACTAAGGTAGGAAATCTGGGACTCTAGACATAGCAAATATTAACCATCTCTCCAGCTATTCCAATATGTGTCAACCTGATGTCAGAGAGCACAGGTCATTGTTTCTAACTTATAGATACTGTTTACTAGGGCACTCCATTCCTCCAAGGTCGGGATCACTGGCACGAACCAACGTTTAGGGATGCTCTTTATTACTGCCACTATTAAGATTCCCAGCAACTATCTATTAATGGAGTCCTGATAGCCCTGTGGGTATAATGTGAAGAGACAGAGTGTACTGGATAAGTACAGAGGCTGGTAAATCTAATCCATGGGAGGTTTCCCACCAAAGAAACCTGAAAGACAAAGGGGGGGGGGTAGTGAGGCTAAATAGAAAGCACAGTGGGTGGGCAGAGAGGGACAGTGAAAAAGTAGGGATATTGAACTAATACTTCTGCTCAGTATTCACAAAAGAGGAGGAGGGGGAGCTGCCTAATCCAATTAACAGAAGCACTCTGGATGGGGGGATCGATCCCAGTCCTTTCACAGAAGAAAGGGTTCTGAAAGAACTCCTAAAACTGAAAGTGGACAAAGCAATGGGGCCTGATGGAATTCACCCCAGAATTCTAAAAGAATTAAGGGGAGAACTAGTGACACCACCGACTACCCTTTTTAACAAATCATGGGAGGATGGTGTGGTACCTGAGGACTGGAAGAAGGCGGATGTGATTCCCCTTCACAAAAGTGGGAGCAAGACAGAGGCAGGAAACTGCAGACCTGTCAGATTGACCTCTGTGGTAGGAAAAGTGATGGAACCACTTCTGAAGGAAAGAATTGTTGAGTACCTTGAGGAAAGTGGGGCACAGGACCCAAGGCAGCATGGGTTCACAGTGAGGAGGTCATGTCAGACGAATCTAATAGATTTATTTGACTGGGTGACCAAAATAGTAGACTAATGAGGGGCTGTGGACATGGCGTACCTAGACTTTAGCAAGGCATTTGACACAGTCCCACACAAAAGATTAATAATCAAATTAACCAGCCTGGGGGTGGGTCCCAGGGTGGTAGCCTGGGTAAAACATTGGCTGGACAACAGAACACAGAAGATAATTGTAAATTTTTATTTATTTTTTATTTAGCTTTTGTGGACCGGGTAAGTGCACTAGACAAATCCTGCCTATTTTCAGGCATGACCTGGGGGAAGGGGATACAGATGAATGCCAACTGACCTTGAACCAGATTAAGCTGTTGGTGGTATTTTTAGTGAATGGAGTCCACTCTGAGGAAAGAGGGGTTACTAGTGGGGGTACCGCAGGGTTCAGAAGTGGGTCCAGTCCATTTTAATGTCTTTATAAGTGACATTGCAGAGGGACTGGAAGGACAAGTATGCCTCTCTGCAGATGATACAAATATCTGCAACAGGGGTGATACACAAGGAGGCATGGAAAGGATGAGAAGGGACTTGGCAAGGTTGGAGGAATGGTCAGAAGTATGGCAGCTTGGATTCAATGCAAAGAAGTGCAAAATAATGCACCTGGGAAACAAAAACCCAGGGGAAGATTACACAATGGGGGAGGGGGAGATAGTAACAACAAAAATGGAAAAGGACCTGGGGGTAATCATATCAGATGACCTTAAGGTTAGCAAGCAATGCGAGAAGGCAGTAGGGAGGGCTGGGGATACTGGGATACATAGGGAGAGGCATCACCAGCAGAAAACAGGTAGTTGTTATCCTCTGTACAGACAGTTGGTGAGACTCCATCTGGTACTGCATCCAGTTCTGGAGACCTCATCTCCGCAGGACATAGAACAGGATGGAAGCAGTCCAGAGAGGGCAACTAAAATGGTGCAGGGTCTGTAAGAGAAGCCATAAGAGGAGAGACTAAAGGAGCTTAATATGTATACCCATGAGGAAAGAAGGGGGGGACAAGATAGAAACTTTGAAGTACCTCAGTGGAATCAACAAAGTCCAAGATGGTAGCATCTTTCAGAAAAAGATGTGCAAGAACAAGGGGACACAATTTGAAGATAGAGGGGGGATGGCTCAGGGGCAATGTGAGGAAGTATTTTTTCACAGAGAGGGTGGTGGACACATGGAGCAGCCTTCCTGAGGAGGTTGTGTAGTCAGGAACAGTGGGAGAACTCGAGAATGTATGGAACAGGCATGAAGCAATTCTAGTGGGGGGTTGCAGGAAGTAAGCTGTTGATTAACTAGAATCTGCAGTTTATCCATCAGGTAGGGAAATCGGCAGACTAGGTGGGCCAAACGGTCCTTATCTGCCATCAAATTCTATCTTTCTATGTTTCTATCAGGAGCCTGGAAATCCTAGATACTGGTATGCTGTCTTATTGCCCAAGCTAACGATTCAATATATATTGCGAATAAAAGTGGAAATAATGGCAACCCTGCAGGGCGCCCCTGTGTAATTCAAAGAGAGGAAAGATGGCTGTTTTCTCTGACCTGATCTTTTTGGGAGTTTTAGATATGCAACAACAATTCTGTGAAAGGGGAGGAAATTCAAATCTGTGTAGTGTGGCAGAGAGAAAGGTCCAATACACTCGGTCAAATGCTTTCTCTTTGTCATGACAAAGTGTGAGGAGAGGAGATCCAGAGTGAGAAGCATGATGTATAATCAGGAAAGGTCTGTTGGTGCCATACATTGTCTGTCTACATCTTATAAACCCTGTTTGATCAGGATGGATAAAACATAGAAACATAGAAGTTGACGGTAGATAAGGACCGCAAGGCCCATCCAGTCTGCCTATTTCTTTTTCTACCTTATGAATGTGCCATTGGCCTTTACTCTGTCAATGGCCTATCTATTCATACTCATCTGTATTGCTCCCTTATGCCTATCCCATGCCTGTCTGAAGCCCTGCACTGTATTCATATCCACCACTTCCTGAGGTAGGCCGTCCCATGCATCCGCCACCCTTTCTGTGAACTAGAACTTCCTCACATTACCCCTTAGTCTGCCTCCCTCTAATCTCATGCTGTGTCCTCTTGTCCTGCTATTTTTCTTATATTGCAACATGTAGTGTTTCTCGGTAGTGACTCAGTAGTGGGGAAGATCATGGAAGCACTACTGAAGGAGAGATTGGTGGAACAGCTGGTTGTCAATGGACTACAGGACCCAAGGCAGCATGGTTTCACCAGGGGAAGGTCATGTCAGACCAACCTCATTGAACTTTTTGACTGGGTGACTAGGGAGGTGGATCAGGGGAGGGCAGTGGACATGGCCTATCTGGACTTCAGCAAGGCCTTTGACACTGTGCCACATAGAAGGCTATTACACAAACTGGGGAATATGGGTGTGGGCAGGACAGGTAGTGTGGTGGGTAGGTAACTGGCTGGGTGGCAGGACACAGAGGGGCGGTGGTAAATGGCTGTCACTCCACAGAGGGAAGAGTGACCAGTGGGTACCACAGGGATCAGTGCTGGGACCGGTCCTATTCAATATCTTCATCAGTGACATTGCGCAGGACCTAGAAGGCAGAATTTCACTGTTCGCTGATGACACAAAGCTCTGTAACAGAGTAGACACACCAGAGGGTGTAGACAGAATGAGAAGGGACCTGCAGAAACTTGAAGAATGGTCAGGGGTTTGGTAGTTGAAATTCAATGCAAGGAAGTGCAAGATAAGGATCTAGGTTCGAGCAGACTCGATAGACCGTAAGGCCTAATCTGCTGGCAAATAGTATGTTAGTATAATGCATATGGGGCACAAAAACCCTGGCACAATATATCAGTTGGGGAGTGAAGACATAGCATGTACCAAGCAGGAAAGGGATCTTGGGGTTATCATCTCTGATGACCTCAAGGTAGGGAAACAGTGTGACAAGGCAGCAGGTAAAGCAAATAGAATGCTGGGATGCATAGGCAGGGGCATCACCAGCAGGAAAAGGGAGGTCATAATTCCACTATACAAGACACTAGTGAGGCCCCACCTGAGTACACTGTACACCCTGGAGACTCTACCTACATAAGGACATAGACAGGATAGAGAAGGTTCAGAGGAGGGCAACAAAGATGGTGCATGGATTGCATCACAAGTCCTATGAGGACAGGTTGAAGGAACTGAACATGTACTCCCTGGAGGAAAGGAGGAGAGGGGATATGATAGAGACATACAGGTATCTTACAGGAGGAACAGGGTGCAGGAATACACTATTTTAAGCGAAAAAGATGTTCCAGTACTAGAGAGCATGGGATGAAGTTGGAGGGAGGACGATTCAAAGGAAGCATGAGGAAGAATTTCTTCACAGAATGGGTGGTGGACAAGTGGAACACCCTGCCAGAGGAAGTGGTGGGGGCTGAAACAATCACGGGATTTAAGAATGCATGGGATAGACATAAAGGAATTCTGGAGGTCAGGGGTAAGGGGCAACAGACTTCTTGGAAAACATAAACTGAACTTACAAGCTCAAATGGGCAGACTGGGTGGGCCATAGACCCTTATCTGCTGACACTGTCTATGTATGTATGTATCTATGTTAGACTCTTTCACCTTGTTAATGCTCTTATGGTGTTTGAATGTTTCGATCTTATTACCTCTCTCCCTCCTTTGCCCAAGGGTATACATATTGAGCTCTGTTAATCTGTCCTCATATGTTTTCTGATGCAGTCCCTGCACCATTTTGATTGCCCTTCTCTGGATTTGGTTAATGTCCTTGTGAAGATGTGGCCCCCAGTACTGCATGCAGTACTCCAGATGGGGCCTAACCAGTGTCCTGTAAAGAGGGATTATTACCTCTCTCTTCTGACTTGTGATAGCCCTACTAATACACCCCAACATCCCCCTAGCCTTACCTACTGCTGGAGTGGTCTGCTTGGATGATTTCAGGTCATCGGTGACGATGACGCCCAAGTCTCTTTCTTCCCTTGTGACTGCCAGCAACTCCCCTCCCAGCCTATAGGTGGCTTCAGGGTTTCTCTTCCCTATGTGCATGATCTTGCACTTCTTTGTGTTAAACCGCAGTTGCCACTCTTCCAACCATTTTGCTAGTTTATCCAGCTCTCTTCTCATTCTGCTCACCCCACCTGGATCATCTACTCTTGCAGATCTTGGTGTCATCTGCAAACAGACAAACCTTACCCTCCAGTCAATCTACAATGTCACTGATGAAGATATTGAAGAGGATTGGCTCCAGGACGGATCCCTGAGGTACCCTACTTGTGACTTGCATCTCTTCTGACTGTTTACCGTTTACCATTTACCACCACTCTCTGTTTTCTGCCCACCAACCAGTTTGCCACCCAGTTGATCAACTTCTGGCCCACCCCGAGCCTACCCAGCTTATTAATCAATCTTCTATGTGGAACAGTATTGAAAGCTTTGCTGAAGTCAAGGTAGGCAATGCTACAAACCCATTCAGCAGGTCATCCATCTACTCCCAAAGTACCAACCTCTGAGCGCAGTCTTGTCAACAGTTAACAGAAACGGGGTAACCCTCCTGTCTGTTTTGTGGGTTCAAATCAACCTTTGGTCTCAGTCCTGGACGGATTCAAACTGTGAACTTCTTGCTAGCGTACCCAATGCACAGGCTCAGATAATTACGTCTTCGGGGGGCCAGATATCTTTGCCTATGGGCACCTAACCAGGTGTACAAAATGAACCCTTAAAAACTCTGATAAAAAACCTCAGATTACTCTCACCTTTTTACAGTTTGGTATCACCATTCAAGCTTATGCACAGTGCCTGCTTTAACCATATATACTTCACTTGTTGAAGAAAGAAATTCAAAGACAGACTAAGTAGGCTCTAAAAATAGAGTTTTACTAAAATAGATAAAAAAATATGTAAAACATAAAATACAGAACTATGTATCACAAGAACCATACAATCATTTAAAAGAACAAGGTTTTAACAGTGTAGTTCCTACTACAGTACGTAGATTTGTCTCTCTCTCTAAATACCTGCTTAAAGTGCTCAAAGATGTTTCTTTGTCAGAGTGTAAATAAAAGTGTCTGTCTCTGAAGGAAAACAGAAATCTGTTCAAAAAGCTGTCTTTGCCAACCCCTTTGCGTGAGGTCACCTAGCTCCTCCTCTGTTTATTAAAAATCATACACCCAACAAGTTATATAATTTTAGAAGGAAAGTTAATTAAGGTTACATCAGCAGAAACCCCTTTCCCCATGTGACTTCCCCAATCAAGTCTGTAAACTTCCTTTCATCTATGAGCAGTATTCCCTCTCCAGGACATCAAAGCATCTCCTATGACTTCGCACTAGAGCGTCACAGCCTGCTTTTCTTCCTCTAAGTGATATAAAAGTTTATGATCTATCTTGGCAGTTAGGTATCTTCTTGCCTGTAATTATCTCTTGGCCTTCCAGGTCACACCTTGTAGCTAAAACCTGTGTGTGTGTCATCTCATATGCTGTCTCAGCATCTCTCATGAGAGACAGTCAATAACACATTTTTATATTACAAAAAGCATAGATTAATCAGAACCAGCTGTCCAAGTGTCACAGGCAACATCGACTGCTCCCCCTTGGTCCACCACTCTGGTTACCCAGTCAAAGAAATCTATGAGACTAGTTTGACAGGAACTTCCTTTTGTAAACCAATGCTGACTTGGATCCTGTGCTGCTATATATTCCAGGTGTTGCAGTATCCTTTCCTTAAGGAGTGGCTCCATAATCTTGCCCACTACTGAGGTAAGACTGACTGGTCTGTAGTCCTCTGCCTCCTTCTTGCTACCACTCTTGTGGAGCGGGATCACATGAGCCCTTCTCCAGTCTTCTGGGACCTCTCCTGTGCTCAGACACTCACTAAACAGTTCTGATAATGGCTCTGCTAGTTCCACCCTTAGCTTCTTTAGTACCCTGGGATGTATGCCATCAGGTCCCATTGCCTTGTCCACCCTAAGCCTAGTGAGCTCTTGTAGGACCCTTTCTTTTGTGAAGGGACTAGTGCACACCTCCCTCCCCCCTGTGTCCATGGTGCAGAGCTGTTGGCTCTGCCCCACCTTCTCTTCAGTAAATACTGAGCAGAAGTATCTATTTAGGATAAATGCTTTTCCTTGGTCCTCCTCCATACACTCCCCCTTATCCCCTTTGATCTTAGCAATATCCCCCTCTGGAATTTCTCCTTTCACTAATGTATCTATAGAAAGTCTTGTCACCTTCTTTTACTGTTTATGCTAGTGCTTCCTCAGCTTGGGCCTCTGTCCACCTTATTCCCTACCCTGCTTCCTTTATGGAAGTTTGGTATGCCTCCCTATCTTCATCCTGCTACATTCCCTTATATTTCCTGAAGGCCAGCCTTTTGGCTCTGACCTTTTCTGCTACTGTTTTTGAGAACCAAAGTGGTTTCCTTCTTCTTTTGCACTTCATTTTCTCTCTAACACAATGGGATGTTGCTTCAAGTATTGCATCCTTAATGCTTGCCCACTTTGCCTGTACCCCTCACCTGCATTTGTTTTGCCAGGACTAGCTTAACTCTGTTGGCCATCTTATCAAAGTCAGCTCCTCTGAAGTCCCATATTTTGCCTTGGAATGGGATGATTTAGTTCAAGTGGCCAAATTGAACCATACCATGTGATGGTCACTGTCCCCCAAGTGACCTTCTACCTGGAGATCTGTGATTCTTTCCCTGTTAGTCAGTACTAGAGCTAGGATAGCCCTGTCTCTTGTGGGTTGTTGTTGTACCAGTTGTTTGAGGCCCTCTTCCTGCAGGGAATCCACCATGTGTCTAGTTCTGGCAGATGCTACTGCTGGTATTGACCAATCTGTATCCAGCATAATGCGAGGGAGAAATACAACTAGCCATTGGGCCAAGAGGGACATAAGTAATTTGTAATCAATATTGTGCACAGATATTGGCCTGAAGGATTCACAGTTGTCCATCAGTTTTCAAGAGGCCAGAGGGATGCACCAGAGAAAAGGGAATTGGAGACCCTAAGAAAGTTTAATAAGAACTCTCCCCCCTTTTTCTCAAATAATTCTGCTGGGTACCCATCAGGGCCTGGACATTTGTCTAGTTTAAGGCAACCAATAGCCTGTAGTTAAGTGTCAGTCACAGGGACCTGGAGTACTTCCCTAGCCGGCTCATCTAGTTGTTGGAGTTGGAGGGGAGTCAAGAAGGAAAAGAGGCCATCTGGGGCTGGGGAGGGGTCCGCAACATACAGTTTCTTGAAATATGCTGCAAAGACCTCCGCTAAGGAACCAATGTGTCAGGACAGAGTAGCAGTCTCTGGGTGACAGATCTTCAAAATGGTGGCCCACTGTCAGAAGTCCCTCACTCTGTGGGCTAATAAACAGGCTACACATGGGCCACCATCATAGTACTTTTGATGAAGGTATCACATGGCCTTTTCCCTTTGTGCTAATTCTAGGTTGCCTAGTTGCTTTTTATCCTGTGTTAGTTGGGTGGGGACAGCAAGTGTGCCTAATTTATATTGCTGCTGTAGAATGGGGAGCTTTGTCAAGAGGTCATCCCAGTGCACCCTATGTTCCTTTTCTTTCCTTGCTACACAGCTAATCAGGTGCCCCCAGAGGACTATTTTAATGATATCCCAAACCAGTACAGGTTAGACATCTGGGGTGTCATTGAAGGACAGAATGTCCTTAATCTGAGAGTGAACCAACTTGAGAAATCTCTCATCCTGCTTGTAGTTCCACGAAAGATGCACATGTCAATTTCAGTGAGCAAAGGGGCATGGCTGAAAAAAGAGATTGAGTCCAGACCAGTGCAGGAATGTGTCTTATGTAGATCTTTGTGCTTGACAAAAGCATAATCTATTCGACTATACATCTGATGGGAAGGAGAATAGAGACAGTAATCTTGCTGCTCTGGGTGATCTTCCCTCCAGACATCCTGCCAACCTCATGTAGTGAGTAGTCTAGGACAGAATTTGTTTGCACTGAATCCTACTCAATCCTCTGCTGCTGTTATCTAGTGATGGGTCCATTAAAAGATTGCAGTCTCCCAGCAGGAACCCCCAATGATTATCCAAGACAAGGTTCATCAGGTGACAAGTAAAGGGGGTGTCTGAATAAGACTTTGTCAATGTCTTTCCTGAGGTCAGCCTGAAGAGTATATCCGGTCTCAACAGGTGCAAGACAATAGAACATTCTGTCCCAGAGATGGTTTACTGTTGACAAGCTTGTGGAGGACAAAATGCATCTCAAGGTTAACCCTCTATGTTACAGACTTATCTTTTTAAGAAACCAAATTAGCTTTCTGCAATCATTTCAACAACATAATCATCTACTGTACATTTGCAAACCAAGAGATCCCAGTTTCACATGAAGATTCACACATTTTTTTTTAATCACAGAGAAGCAAGGGGAGAAAAGCATAGAAACAGCAAGTGAAGGAAGGGAGATAACAGGAAATAGTGGGACCAACGGAGTGGCCAATTCCAAGGTGCCACAAGAAAAAGTTGATTGCACAATCAGGCAGTCAAGACACAGACAAGGAGCAGAATAGGAGAGGATAAAGTAGATCTTTGCTTTTAACTCTCTCTGCATAACAAATGGGAGAGGGTCTTAGCTAACCCTTCCATAGGGTGGGCTGAGGAATGGGGGGAGTCATAACAAAGCCTTCAGGCAGAAGAAATATAATGGACCTGCTAAAAACTAAGAAGCAGCAGCAGCTATATTGGTAGGAGACCAGCTGCCTAGGCTACATATTTCTGATGATAGGCTAATGCTTCATTCTCAGGTGTTGGCCATCGTCAAATCCCCTTTTTACTATCTGAGGAATATTGCCTGGATTAAGCACCTTTTTTTTTTTTTTTTTTTTTTTAATTGTTTAACCAGGAGTGGCACACTAAGCTGAAAACTTGTTTACAGGTGTGACCTGGGAGCACAGAGAAGTTAAGTGACTTGCTCAGGGTCACACAGTATGCAAGTGGGGTCTGTGGGATTCAAACCCAGGTCTCTAGATTTGCAGCTCAGAGCCTTAAACCACTGCTCTTTACTGCCTTGTTCTGCCCGGTGACCTTCCAACCTTGGTTCACACCATTGTGACCTCCCGCCTCGACTACTGTAACACCCTGTACCTAGGGCTACCAGCGGTTGATATCTGCTGCCTGCAGCTGGTGCAGAACGCTGTGACCAGGTTGTTGACCGAGTTGTTTCGATCCAGCCATATTACTCCTTTGCTGTGTGAACTGCACTGGCTGCCAGTTCAATGGTGGATCACCTTTAAGGTCGGCTTGCTGACCTATAAAGCCCTACACGGACAGGGTCTGAACTACCTGCAAGAGCTTCTTCATCCCTACTGCCCTCTCGGACCACTCTGCTCCACCAACGAGGGATTGCTAGAGATTCCAAGGGTTCTGCTGAAGTCAAATGGGCTCGTGCATTTGAATTTGCGGCCCCTACCCTGTGGAATTCTCTACCTCACCAGATGCGAGAATGCCAGACTGTTGAGGGCTTTAAAACTGCTTTAAAAATGTATTTGTTTGCATTTGCCTTTCCTTATTGTACTTATTAAGTCTCTGTTTGTGGATTTTATGGCTCACTATTTATTGATTTTATTGCATAGGCACTATGCCTTCTTAGAATAGCACCTTTCTAAAAAAAAATTGAATCAAATTGAATTGTCTATGTTTTTATGTTTCTATAACAACTGAATGGACAGTCCATAATCCCAGTTCCCTTTTGCCCATCTCTGGTGCTGTCCTGGTGGGTGTGTGGGGTAAGTCAAAGAAACCTTAGCATTTCTGGCAAGAATTGGGGATTATCCCTGGTGTCCTGGCTAACTTTCCCCTTCTCACTAAAGCCAGTTTAGGCAATAGTCCTTAGCTGTGTGTGGGCACTGATGAGTGGAATGGCTCCCACTGCACATTTACAGTCACTGCGCCACATGTCTCTCTTATTGGTTCTGATGCACGAAATGTGTGGAGTGGCTATGCGCTAGTATCGGGGCGAGTAGCCACACCACACCAACTGCACCCCCCACGTGAAATGCATGAAAGGGGTGCACGCAGGGAGTACGTGCCCGACCCCCGACCACATGATGGGCAATGGGCCGGGGGCAGGCAAGGGGCAGGCCAGCACTATGCACCATGCAAAAAGGCACATAGTGCTGGCCACAGGGGTGCATAGGGAGTTGTAGGGTATACCAGGGAGACCCAGCTGTAAACCCCCTATGCACATGCCACAAGACCGGGTGAGCTGCCCGCAGTAAGTGCCAGCGACACTAGACACAGCTGACTGATGCCACCCACTCACCGCTGCATGCAGTAGTGGGTGTGGTGACCCCCAACATCCACATCACCATGACCCCTCACAGGGGTGCCGGGCACAGCAGCCACCCACCCATCTTGTTGGCATTGCATGCTGGCATCCCCCCACTCCCAGAGGCAGTGCTCCACCACCCCCTGACAGCACACATTACCCCCTCCCCTCGGTAACAGGCACCGCATTGGCACCACAGGCGAGGGCTGGTGGCATGGCACCCCTGCCACCCACCACAGCCGCCAGGCATTGTACATCTGCAGGGCATGCTGCCAACATGTGCCCAACTGTACAAGTGATGCACTGGCAGACTCATGCCAGGCATCTGATTGGTTGCCCGACTAGGTCCGTGACCCTGCCCACGCCCATGCTGCATGGACCTGTGTGCTGGGGGGGCAGGGCCATGGACAGGTGGCCGGCGTTTCTGAATGCCGGTACCGGTGCACTTGTCCACTGGTGTGCAGCTCCACAGGTGGGGTACGTGCATTTCGCATATGTCCTACGCCCCTTCATGCGTCGGGCCCAGTGCTTGTAAAACACCATGGGGTACAGTGTGTATGAAAAGTTATATATAAAGGCAAGTTCTCCCCCTTCTGATTATACTGTAGGAATAATTAAATAGAAAGAAAGATTCTAATTATATTCTCTGTTTCTCTTTAAAAAGAATGAAAAAAGAGACACTAGACATCATTAGGTCTTATCAAGTAAAGAAAATGCTTTCTTGGTTTGTTTTCTGTGCATAATGGTATACACTGCAGAGTGTTTCAGGAAACAAAGATCATTTGATTAAGCTTCCTTTGCAAAAGGCAGTATTATTATAATTATGCTAATTCCGTAAAACAAACTTGCAATTAATATGCCATGGTAACAAAGAGCAGATGCTCTGATAACATGTAATTTGGCAATGAACTGCACACTCAGTGTTACTCTTGGCTGTTATGGTTCTGTAGGTTTTCTTTTTCTGAATTAATTAAACAAATTAACACTTACAGTACACATGTTGTCCTGTGGGAACAGAGCAACATTTATTAAGGTTAAGGGGTGGGTGTTGTGAATTCCTTGTGGTCACCATCAGAAACCATTCTGTGTATTCCCGGTCAAACAAAGCTGTGCTGTGCTGGCTACGATGCTGAGGCATGGGAAGTGGCTAAAGAACTAGCCTGCCACTCCTTCTGACAGAAGCCAGTTTTCTATGTTCTTCGAAAGTAGAATGACTAATAACTGTCTGCTCCATCTGGTACATTTCTAACTGACTGAATAGCTAATGTTAGCAATACCTCGGAGAGTTTTTTTGGTATGTATTTTAATATCGCTGCTGAGACCACTCTTAGGGTTGTAAGAGCAGTGTCACGTGCATTCTCAGAGTATGAGAACCGCAAACCGAAGGCAAGTGGTTCTGGTACCCTAAGGATGTAAGTGAGACCACTCTTATAACCGTGGGAGTGGTCTCGGTGGCAGTTTTAATGTATTATTGATCAGGCTTGACATGACACAAACATGACACTTAGTTACGCTCAGCTCCCATCCCCCAATAGGGGGACCCAAGCACTTTGTAGCCTCTCTTCTCACCTCCCGGCCCTCACCGTCCTACCTCCCCTGTCTTGTATACCCTCTCTTCCCCCGCCTAAGTCCCATAATAGTATACCTACCAAACTACATATATTAGTAAACGTGCTGGTCTACGTATACTAGTGAGTGCCTAGGGTCTAAGCTTCTTTACCTTCCTTACTTGTGTGTTAGAGAATTTTAACTGCATTTAACTGTGTTAGTTCTGTATGTATAGACCTGACTTATCTTCACATGTACAATGTTTTGTTTTGTCTACCATATTCCTGACTGTGAATTGTTTAATGTCCAGGACCACCTTGAAAATGAGCTTGCTCAATGGTGTTCATACCTGGTTAAATAAAGTTTGATTGATTGATTGAATAATATATTAATTTATAAAAAAAAAGTCCCTGAACATGTCAATTTCCAGGGCAGCTGCATGTGAGACACTCTTTGCAGCATAAGAGTGTCTCTCGTGCAGAGGAAAGGAGCGCTCTGATTGGTCAGAAGCGTGCCCTTGATTTATAATGCTTTATGCAATGATGAAACATAGAATAATAAAAAGGGGGAAAAGTCTCTGAAGCATTGGTGAATCTGTGGTGTGGTATTCTCCAGGGTTTGAACGGAGATGAGACAAAACGACGACATTACCTTAACTTCAGCTTTGACTTGTGTCACAAAGTAAAATGTTGACACAGTAATGCTTGGATAGAGGCCACTGAAGTTAGGGTAATGTCAATGCTGCAAAGTGTGATCTTCAAACCCCAAGGAACAGCACACCACAGATTCACCAAGGCTCCAGGGACTTTTGAGACAGCCCAGGTAGGTACTGGCTGCACCTCCGACAGTCCTATTTAGCAGATCACTGGAGGTCAGGGTGGTTCTAAAGGACTGGATGAGGGCAGAAGTAGTCCTGCTTCACAAAAGTGTTAGCAGAGAAGAGGCTGGAAATTATAGACCAGTCAGCCTGACATCAGTGGTGGGGAAAGTTGATGGAAACTCTACTGAAGGAAAGGATTGTGGAATATCTTGAATCAAACAGGTTACAGGATCCGAGGCAGCAAGGATTCACAGGGAGGAGGTCATGTCAGACAAATCTGATAGATTTTGTTTACTGGGTGACCATGGAATTAAATCAGGAAGGAGTGTTGTATGTTTCAGTAAGGCTGTTGACACCGTTCCACATAGGAGACTACTGAACAAGCTGGGTAGCATGGTGGTGGGTAAAAAGGTGGTAAACTGGGTACGAAATTGGTTAGGGGATAGGCGACAGAGGGTGGTGGTAAATGGATTTCACTCCAAGGAAGGGAGGGTGACCAGTGGGGTGCCTCAGGATCAGTGCTGGGACCAGTCCTCTTTAATGTCTTCATAAGTGACATTGCAGAGGAGCTGGAAGGGAAGGTCTGCCTCTTTGCAGATGACACCAAGATCTACAACAGGGTATACACTCCAGAGGGGTGTGGAAAGGATGAGCAGAGACCTGAGAAAACTTGAGGAGCGTTCAAGTGTGTGGCAGCTGGGTTTCAATGTAAAAAAGAGCAAAACAACGCACTTGGGGCACAGAAACCCAGGGACAGAATACAAAATGGGTGCAGTGGTATTGACAACAACCAAGCAGGAAAGAGACTTGGGGGGTGATCACATGGCATGACCTAAAGCTGGCCAGGTAGTGTGACAAGGTAGTCAGGAGGGCAAGGGAGTACTGGGGTGCATAGGAAGGGGATCACCAGCAGAAAGAAAGAGGTGGTGTTGCCCCTGTATAAATCATTGCTAAGACCCCAACTCGAGTACTGTGTCCAGTTCTGGAGACCACATCTCCGGAAGGACAGACAGAGTGGAGGCAGTCCAGAGGAGGGCAACTAAAATAGTGAAGGGTTTGCATCAAAAGCCTTATAAGGATGCCAGCCCACCGGCGCAGTGGTAGGTTTACCACTCGTGGCGCCAGTGACCCAGGTTCGGGAACAGACTCAGGTAACTGGAGGGCCAGCTGGGGGGAGAAGGATTGAGTGCCCATCGGCCGCTCTCCTTCTCTGCCTTCTCTGGAGAGGGGAGGGTTGCCTGTCCTGCTACTCTACCGCCACCTGGGTGACCACGGGTGGTGGAGCAGCTGGGACAGTCAGTGGGAGGGGAGGACGTAGGCTGTGAGCTGGAGCGACTGCACATCATTACATGCTCTGCCCCATGGCTCCCCTTGCGTGCCTTCGTCCTCAGAGGATAGCACCAGAAAACCAGGAAAAACACCCTGCATTGCTCCCAGTAGATGGAGCTCCCAGCCCTGATCTCCAATGCCTCTACCGGCGCCAGCACCAGGATCCCCGATGAAATACAGACACGTCGGGGTGTAAGGGCCCCAACCCATACCCGCCTGCGGGGTACAACCAAGGCTCCATGGGGGGATGGACTGTGCTGGTCGCCAGCCAGAGGAGTGGAGATGAACAAGGCCATTGGAGACTCCTGAAGAAGGGGAGTATGGTAGAGATAAGGGGGCATAAAGAGAAAAATAAAAAAATAAAAAAAGCCCTATGAGGAGAGACTAAAGAACCCTAACATATACACCCTAGAAGAGAGGAGGGAGGGGGCTATGATAGAGACCTTTAAATATCTCACAGGGGTAAGTAAGGTATAGGAGGGAAGTATTTTTTTCACAAAGAAAAGGTGCTCAAGAAAGGGAAAGGGAAATTGTTTAACCAGGAAAGGCACATTAAGCTGAATAATAATGTTTGTTTGGCAAAAATATGAAAATACCCCAATGTTCTTTTTGTTTTCTTTCATTCCTGAACCATGATATGGGCTATGAAGTTTTTAAAAGTTCCCACTCCTGTGCCATGCCCCCCATGAAGAAAATTAAAGGAGAACTGTACATAATGTATACTGTAAGTCATTTTTCCCAGAAGAAGCGGTTTGTAAATATTGGTTCAAATTCTGCTATTGCTCTATCTAGGACTTTTAGTTATCCTAGTGGGTGTTTCCGATTTACATGCTTCTGATAAGAACCATTTTAAATCTGTGTGATGTAGTTTATATCCCTGTTCCCCTCGCACTGGAAATCCACCTCTATTACCCCGATATTTAAGAGCAGGGACCCCACCTCCACCAACAACTACTGTCCCATCTCAATTCTCCCTCCCCATCTAAGGCACTTAAACGTATCATCGCTGATCAGCTCACTGACCACCTAAACAAACACAACATACTTTGCAGCCAGCAACATGGTTTCCGCAAAGGGCATAGTACGACTACTGCACTTCTGGAATTCACCACCCACCTACACACCGCCCTTGACAGTGGTCATCTCTCTGGTGCGGTCTTCATCATCCTCACTAAGGCATTTGACACCGTCAACCACCCCCTCCTTCTAGCTACTCTATCCAAAATTGGTCTCTCTCAGGATACCCTCTGCTGGTTCACTGACTACCTGGCTGATAGCTTCCAGCAAGTCAAAATTGGCACTATCTGCTCCAGTAGGTTGCCTGTCCACTCTGATGTCTCACAGGGGTCCATTCTCGGACCTCTATTATTCAGTCTCTTCCTTAACTCTCTCCCCCTATCCTGTCCAGGCAATATACTACTCTATGAGGATAATGCTGTCCTATTCTCCTCCAATCCTGACCCCACATAGCTTCACCTCTCCCTCCAATCTGCCTTCAGCGAGGCTGAAAAATGGTTCGTCACACAGCGCCTCATCCTAAACTATAAAAAAACTAAAGTCATGTACTTCTCGCACCCACAAAACGCTAGGAAGGACCACTGCCCACCAGTCCTGACTACCAACCAGACCTCTCTCGAACAAGTGATCTCCTTTAAGTACCTGGGCATCACACTTGACCTGGGCCTTACCTTTCACCAACACATTCGCCAACTGTCCACAGCCCTCAATACCCATATTGGCATCCTCTACCAGGTCAAACACTGTCTTACTCTTGATGTCCTTCATCTAGCGGTCTCTTCCTCAGTCCTCTCCCTCCTAGACTATGGCATGCTAATCTATAGCGCTGCCAGCTCCTCAGCCTTATCCAGGCTCCGTCTCTCCCTCAACAAAGCCTGTCACCTCATCCTGGGGTGTGATCGTCTAACCCACACATGCTCTCTCTACAATGCCACATACTGGCTTAACCTTGATAACAGAATCAAGTTTCATACCTGCCTCATGGCCAAAAAGATCACCCTTAGTCTCACCCCTGCAGGTCTCTCACCTCTAATACAGTGGGCCCCATCACAGCAGTGCACCTGTAGCTCCCATAGGCAACTCCTCTTTGTCCCTCGCTGCCGCACCTCCCAGTCCCAAAGGACCTTTAGCTACCGAGCCCCTTCCTGGGTAAATAACCTGCCTAATGATCTCACCAACGTGAATAGACTCAGCCCCTACAAAGCCTACCTTAGGAACCACCTACAGTCCTCTAACCCCTGTGACTGCCACTGCCCCTTGACGAGACCCACGATCCTTTGACTAAGGCCTTTGGCTGGCTACCCCCACCTTCCCCAACCTGAAAATCTCAGAACTAGCTCCTTGGAGCTTTTGTATGTATTCTGTTCTTTAGCCTCATGAATGAATCTGCTCCCTACCTAAGCAATTTACCGTATTTCTTGTATCATGAATGAATGCATGTGTTCCAGCACTACGTTGCTCTGTACTGTGTTTTACCTGTATCGACATGGAACCTTTGTAAAGAAGTCTATGACTCAAAGGTACTTTCCGAATCTTCAATAAATAAATAAATAAATAAATAAATAAAATATTTTGTAGACACAATGCATCCATGTTTTACTATAAAACTCTGTGGCTGGGAGGGACGTAAATGACATCATACAGTTCTAAAATGGTACTTACCACCAAAGTGTAAAGCAGAAACACCCACTGAGGTTACTGAAAGGCATGAATAGATGAAATAATAACAGAAGTTTACCAAGGACTTTAAAAAAAACTCCTCCTACTGGGAAAATGACTCACAGGTTGAGCACAGTTCTTTAAATATCTTCATTCAGTGCAGTGCTGTTTATCATCAGAAACATGTGGTAATGCCATCTTATGAAATGGGCATTGAAATTCAAGCTTTCTCATTGACCACTGAGTGTGTGCTAAAGTGTCTAACAACGCAGGAATAAGACCAGGCAACGCCCACTGGGCATTGATATGGGTGATGCTGCCCACAAAGAATGTTCACAAATCAAATTATTATTAAATAGCCGCCATTTTTTGTGCCACAAGCGATGCCACCCTTACTGTGAAGCTAACTACCCAAGAAACATCAATCACTCACTCGCACATCCTGAAACTAAATGCACAACCTGCATCATTTAAAAAAAAAAAACTGCCACGATCGCAATCGTTCTCTCGTAACCCGCCCGCTCGCTCAGTCACCCAGCTGACTCATAAGTTTTGCTGCCGTGCTACATCATAGGCTCGCTTTCCTCAAGTGCCCTCCCCCCAAAAAAGCCTCTACTATTTCATCAAAAAAATAAAAATACCATCCTCCTTTATTTACGTGTCTCCAAGTGCTCCGTTCTCACAGCAGACAGTTGCTCCCACACTGCGCCACTCCATGTACTCCATAACAGGTCCTGCCATGCCCTTCAGTATGCTGGATTTCCTCTCACTTTGTACAGCTATGGGGGCCACAGTAGGACAAACTTTAAGTCTAAAAAAAAAAAAAACATCCAGGCGGAGGAACTATTTTATTTAAAATAAAGACCTAAAGATCACTTTTTTGTTACTTATTCCTAATAATTTAACATTTTTAAATGCATCTAAAATGTAGCTGTACATAAGCGCAATAAGCCACTCCAGGGTCTGTGTGTTAGACACTTTAACACACGGCTAGGAGGCTGGACGCACTCAGCTGGTGGCCTAGTGCCTCACTACGCCTCCTGACCGTGTGTTAAAGTGTCTAACAAACACCATGTCATGTCTTATTGCTTACCTAATACATCCACAGTATGACTCCAGTATGTACATTCAACATGTAACCTTAACAGAAGTGATTTTTTTTTTTTTTTTTTTTTTTATTTTCGTATTTATCCTCCTCTCCTCCCCTCAGCCCTGGTCTCCTTGGGAGCACAAAGGAGTCATCCCTCTGTGGTCCACCCTACCTGGACAGTCCTCCGCCGCCCATGTAGCCTTAGTTTACCCCCTTGGCGGGGACAAGGTGGGCCCCTAACACCCCAAGCAGTCAGTAGCATCGGTCAGGAGGGTGCCAGGTGGTCGGCCACAGATTGAGGACAAGCTCCAGTGCTCCATCTCTGCCGGAGCTGAAGGGTGTTTTTCCCTGTTTCTTGGGGAGTGGCTGGTGCTCTGACGTCAAGGCATGGAACTGACATCTGCCACTCCCCCAGCTCTTCTCTCTATGTCATCAGCGCTTACTGCATCTCCGGCCTCCGCCAGAGGGCAGCCATGCACCAACTCGGGAGAGGAGAGCTGTCCTCCGGACGCTCAATCCTCTCCCTCCCCTGCCGACCCCCAGAAACACAGGCTCATTCCCGAACCCGAGTCGCCGGCATGGCGCGAGATTTGGAGTCCAGCGCCTCAACCCTCAGCACCACTGGGCTGGCTGGAAGTGATTTTTCAAAAGTGCAAGTGGCTGCCATCTTTAAAGACGTGAGTCATTATTACAAAATTAGGTGTAAAAGTTGATTTAACAATACAGGTATCTGAGAAAACTAAAAATGAACTGAGCAAGAATCTAAGGACATCAGAAATACTCTGGATCAGTGCCTTAATATTACAATAAAATAGACTGATAAAGGGGGAGGTGTGGTTATTTTCGACATGACAGACCATGACACAGTATGTAAAAGACTTCTTGGAAAGGAGGTCAATTACTGTAAATTACAGAGTGACCCAGCACGACAACTTCTCACTGACATCTCAGAAGTTGTACATAGGGTGGAGAAAAGCATGAAATACTACTGCTTATCCAAAGTATACAAGCCCACCAGATCCCTTCCAGACAGATCGATAGTCTCCGGACTTGAAGCTGCCTTGGAGCCACTTGTGTCCTTTGTTGACAACCACCTTAGAGATTTTGTGACCATGATGCCCTCTAAAAGGGGACAGGAAATCATTTCAAACTGGCAGCTGTTTATAAAGTTGTTATTCTCAGAAATGATATGCATTCCCCAAAAGTATCCATATTTAACTGTACGTGACTAAAAAGTGATACAAAAACTGTATTTCACATTGTTTTGTTTTATGGGCAGCATTCTGTTACAGTTCTCTTTATGGAACCAGTAATTTTGATTTTTTTACTATGTCATGGTTTGTGTACAGAATGCTAATTATGATCTGTTGACCTATCAGAACTGTGCACAAGATGTGACATAGCTAAAACTCCAAATTACTGGTTCCATGAAAAGAACTGTAACAGAATGCTGTCCATAAAAACAAAACAATGCAAAATATAGTTTTTCCACTATAGGGACCACCAGGGCCACCGCCGCTGCCTCAGAGGTTGCTAAGAAAGAGGAGCGGTTGAACCACAGTGGGCTCAGGGGGGGTGAGGGTGGTGGAACACAGGCGCATCCCTCCAGTTGTACTGCTCCACAATTCATATGCCATTCTGGCAGAGTGTGGTTCCTCTATGGAGGCACCCACAGTGGAGACCAAGGAGAATGCTGGGAACCTCCACAAAGGAGACCCACAGAAGGGTGGCATCGGACCCCACAGTGGAAGGAAACAACTCTTGGTGGGGGATTCCATTGTTAGAGAGTAGAACTGGGGGAGGGAAGGGAAAGGGAGGTAAGGTTTCTGCCTGGCGCCATGGCTTGGAGGGACAGGGAGTGAATCCTCAGGATCACGGGAGCAGTTGCACGAGGGAAGGAGCTGGATGTCATTGTCCGCCTAGGGACAAATGACCTGGCTGGTAAAGGGATCAGAGTAGTGCAGGAGGAGTTTGTGGAGTTGGGGAGGGGCCTTAGACAAGTAGCACAGACGGTAACCTTCTAGGAGGTGCTGCCTGTCTATAGTATGGATGAGGCTAGGATGCTCCACACCATGGATTCAATCAGTGGTTGAAAAACTGGTGCAGAGCTCAGGGTTTTGGCTTCATTGGGGACTGGGGGTCCACCTGGAGGGATGCAGGCCTATCCCGGTGCGATGGTTTGCATCTGTCCAGAAGGGGAACCAGGATCCTAGGTGATAGGTTTAAATGCTTCATTGGCAAGCATTTAAACTAGCCAAGGGGGGGCACTGAAAAGGAGAAGGGGAAATCCTAGCCCCCTCCCCCAAAATCAGGGTAGTTAGTGAGGTAAACACCAAGATAGAGAAGTCGATAGGGAGAAGGGCAGGGGGTAAATGGAAAAAAAGACAAAGGCAGTAAGGACAGGGATGGGACAAAAAGGGGTAAGGACATCACAAAATGGAGGGTAGTGAGTACCAGTGCCCGTAATCTAGATAACAAGCTCCCTGAACTGGTGGCCTTGATGGAAAAGGGATGCCTGGATATTGTCACAGAAACATGGTACACAGAGAACCATGACTGGGATGTCAACAGCCCAGGATACACAATCTACAGGAGGGACAGGGAGGGTAGAAGAGGAGGAGGGGTAGCTCTCTATGTAAAGGAAGGGATCAAAGCAATGGAACTAAAGGGTAAGCAGGGAGGAGAGGAGGCACTGTGGGTCACTCTGGAGACTGGAAATGGCACCACAATCTGCAGAGGGGTTGTCTACAGACCCCCGTCTCAGGGGGAGAAAATGGACAAGGAAATGATAGAAGGCATCCTTAGGATTGTAGAAAAAGGGGAGATATTGCTGATGGGGGACCTGAATATGTCAGATGTTAACTGGAGCACCCTTGGTGCAGCCACGTCCAAGAGCAAGGCCATTCTCGATGCCCTACAGGGGGCATGCCTCAGACAGCTAGTGTTGGAACCCACTTGGGAGGGAGCAATCTTAGACCTGGTACTCTCAAATGGGGATGGTGAGGGGATCTCAGATCTAGAAGTGGGTAGCCATCTGGGAACAAGTGACCACCAGACAGTGTGGTTCATGATAAAATCAGCTGTAGAGTCAAGCCATACAAAAAGGGTAGGTACTGGACTTCAGGAGGGCTGATTTTGTCAAAATGGAAGAGTGCCTCAGAAAAGCACTAGCAAACAGGCAAGAAGGTGGGGTGGAGTAACAATGGGGAAACATCAACACTGCCATCACAGAGGCAACAAGCCTTTGTGTGAAGCAAATAAACAAATCAAAATGAAAGAGAAAACTACTATGGTTCTCAAATGAGATGGCGGGGAAGGTTAGGGAGAAAAAGATAGCATTCAGGAAGTATAAGGAAACACAGAAGGAGCAGGACAGAGAACCATACCAGTTAAAACAGAAGGTAGCAGGGAAGGCAGTCAGAATAGCAAAGGCCCAAACCGAGGAAAAGATAGCCAACTCGGTTAAGAAGGGGATAAAACCTTTTATAGGTACATTAGGGAGCGAAGAAAGACAAAGAGAGGGATACTGAGGCTGAATAAAGAGGAGGGTGGGTGGGCAGAGAGGGACAGGGAAAAAGCAGGGATACTGAATGAATACTTCTGCTCAGTATTGACAAAGGAAGAGGAGGGGGAGGTACCTCATCCAGTCAATAGAAGCACTCTGGATAGGGTGGTCGAGATCAGTCCTTTCACAGAAGAAAGGGTTCTGAAAGAACTCCTAAAACTGAAGTTGGACAAAGCAATGGGGCCTGATGGGATTCACCCAAGAATTCTAAAAAGAACTAAGGGGAGAACTAGTAACACCATTGAATACCTTTTTTAACAAATCATGGGAGGTGGTGTGGTACCTGAGGACTGGAGGAGGGCCCATGTGATTCCTCGTCACAAAAGTGGGGGCAAGACAGAGGCAGGAAACTACAGATCTGTCAGTTTGACCTCAGTGGTAGGGAAAATGATGGAATCACTTCTGAAGGAAAGAATTGTTGAGTACCTAGAGACCAGTGGGGCACAGGACCCAAGGCAGCATGGATTCACAGCGGGAAGGTCATGTCAGATGAATCTAATTAATTTCTTTGACTGGGTGACCAAAGTAATAGTAGACCAGGGAGGGGCTGTGGACATGTCCTACCTAGACTTTAGCAAGGCATTTGACACAGTCCCGCACAAAAGATTAACAAACAAATTAGCCAGCCTGGGAGTGGGTCCCAGGGTGGTAGCCTGGGTAAAACATTGGCTGTACAACAGAACACAGAGGGTAATAATAAACAGAGTTCACAGTGAAGAAAGGGGGAGTTATTAGTGGGGTACCGCAGGGTTCAGTACTGGGTCCGGTCCTTTTTAATGTCTTTATAAGTGACATTGCAGAGGGACTGGAAGGAAAGGTATGTCTCTGCAGACAACACAAAGATCTGCAACAGGGTTGATACACAAGGTGGGGTGGAAAGGATGAGAAGGGACTTGGCAAGGTTGGAGGAATGGTTAGATGTATGGCAGCTTAGATTTAATGCAATGAAGTGCAAAGTAATGCACCTGGGAAACAAAAATCCAGGGGAAGAGTACACAATGGGGGGTGAGACACTGACAAGAACAAAAATGGAAAGGGACCTGGAGTAGTTATATATCAGATGACCTAAAGGTGGGCAAGCAATGTGAGAAGGCAGTAAGGAGGGCTGGGGGGGGGGATACTGGGATGCATAGGGAGAGGCATCACCAGCAGAAAACAGGAAGCTGTTAATCCTCTGTACAGAAAGTTGGTGAGACCCCATCTGAAGTACTGCATCCAGTTCTGGAGACCCCATCTCTGCAAAGACATAGACAGGGTGGAGGCTGTCCAGAGGAGGGCAACCAAAATGGTGCAGGGTCTCCACCAGAAGACATACAAAGAGAGACTAAAGGAGCTTAATATGTATACCCTCAAGGAAATGAGGGAGAGGGGGGAACATAATAAAAACTTTCAAGTACCTCAAGGGAATCAGCAAAGTCCAAGAGGATAGCATCTTTCAGAAACAGAGATGTGCAAGAACAAGCGGGCACAATTTGAAGATAGAGGGGGAACGGCTCAGAGGTAATGTGAGGAAGTATTTTTTCATGGAGAGGGTTGTGGATTCTTGGAACAACCTTCCTGAGGAGGTCATGGAGTCAAAAACAGTGGGGGAATTCAAGAATGCATGGGACAGACATAAGGCAATTCTAGTGGAGGGTAGGAGGAAGTAGGCTGTTAAGATCTGCAGCTTATACATTAGGTAGGGAAATGGGCAGACTAGGTGGGCCAAGATGCCCTTATCTGCTATCAAATTGTATGTTTCTGTGTTTTTCATATCACTTTTTATTTAGGTACAGTTAAATATAGATAACTTGAGGGAATGCATCTCATTTCTGAGAATAGGAAGAGGAAGTGGTGGGGGCTGAAACTATCATGGGATTTAAGAATGCATGGAACAGACATAAGGGGATTCTGGAGGTCAGGGGTAAGGGGCAACAGACTTCTAGAAAAACGTAAAGGGAACTTACAAGCTCAAATGGGCAGACTGGGTGGGCTATAGGCCCTTATCTGCCAACAGTGTCTATGTATCTACGTAAAAACTTTATAAACAGCTGCTGGTTAGAAATGATTTCCTGTCCTCTTTAAATCCAAGATTCCAGAGATATGTTAAACTTGACTGAGGATGAACACTGACAACATTAGCAGCTTGCTGCTAGTTACAAAGAATGTGGGGGATTTATAAAAAAAATTGCTATATGCTGAAGCCTCCCCTGAATTTTAATTACTTTTATATTGATTTTACACGTTCCCTGTTTAATTGTTAACTCTGTGGTTGTTTTATTGTAGAGTGCCCTGTGCCTTCTGGAAAGGGTGCTACAGAAATAAGTTTGCCTTGCCTTGGCTTGCCCTTGCCTCTGTCCTACAAGACTACATAGAAACATAGAATTTGATGGCAGATAAGGACCGCTTGGCCCACCTAGTCTTCCCATTTCCCTTCCTACAGGATAAGCTGCAGATCCTAGTTAACCAACAGCCCATTTCTTCCTGCCCCCCACAAGAATTGCCTTATGTCTGTCCCATGCATTCTTGAATTCTCCCACAGTTTTAGACCCCTCAACCTCCTCAGGAAGGCTGTTCCATGTGTCCACCACCCTCTCTGTGAAAGAAATACTTCCTCACATTGCCCCTGATTCCCCCCATCTTTAAACTGTGTCCCTTGTTCTTGCACATCTCTTTTTCTGAAAGACGCTACCCTCTTGGACTTTGTTAATTCCACTGAGGTACTTAAAAGTTTCTATCATGTCCCCCCTCTTCCTCCTTTCCTCAAGGGTATACATATTAAGCTCCTTTAGTCTCTCCTCATATGGCTTCTCTTGTAGACCCTGCACCATTTTAGTTGCCCTCATCTGGACTGCCTCTATCCTGTCTATGTCCTTGTGGAGATGGGGTCTCCAGAACTGGATGCAGTACTCTAGATGGGGTCTCACCAACTGTCTGTACAGAGGGATAACAACTTCCTGTTTTCTGCTGGTGATGCCTCTCCCTGTACATCCCAGTTTACCCCCAGCCCTCCCTACTGCCTTCTCATATTGCTTGCTAACCTTAAGGTCATCTGATATGATTACCCCCAGGTCCCTTTCCATTTTTGTTGTTGTTACTACCCCCCATTGTGTAATATTCCCCTGGGTTTTTGTTTCCCAGGTGCATTATTTTGCACTTCTTTGCATTGAATCCAAGCTGCCATACTTCTGACCATTCCTCCAACCTTGCCAAGTCCGTTCTCATCCTTTCCATGCCTTCTTGTGTATCAACCCTGTTGCAGATCTTTGTGTCATCTGCAAAGAGGCATACTTTTCCTTCCAGTCCCTCTGCAATGTCACTTATAAAGACATTAAAAAGGACTGGACCCAGTACTGAACCCTGCGGTACCCCGCTAGTAACCCCTCTTTCTTCAGAGTGGACTAAGGCCTAGGAGTGTTATCAGACATACTTAACAGAGAAATTTGGAAGAAAACCCAAGTGCTAATTTTCTTATTGAACTAGTATCCATAGTTCTTACCAGAAATTACTTCAGATTCAGTTATACTTTTTTTTTTTTTTGCAGACAAGCGGAGCAGCGATGGGGTCCACCATGGTCCCATCTTTTGCAAATTTATTCATGCATGAACTGGCCCAGTGGCACTGAGGATTGAGGAGCTGGACACCTTACCTTGCGCTATGCCGGCAAACCAGGTTCAGGAACGACCTAGGGTCACTGGGGTTCTGGCACAGAGGGGAAGGTGGGAGCAGGATCGAGTGATGGTTCTTCTCTCCCAGGATGGGGGGGGGGTCACCCACTCGTAGTCCCATCCCACCGGATGGAGGTCCAGTGGCCGGTTCAGGCAGTTAACTGGAAGGGAGGGGCATCTCATAAGGCATGCACGTGCATGCTTCTACACGTACGTGTCATGTCAGGTACACATGGGAGTGGGCTGGGAGAAAACCCATAAAAAACCCACAAAGTATATATGGAAAAAAATGTATTCGTGCATCAGTTTGAAAGTGACTTTATAGATCATGACAACAACCCATAGAAAAACTAGGATAGGCAAGCAATAATACCTGACAGGGTGGGTGGTATTGGGCAATACTGGACTGCCCTGGGGCACAATGAGGCCTAACGCCACAGGCGGAGGGCCTTATAGCCCCTGGAAGTTCCGGTATTGTCCATACCGCCCACCCTGGTGGGTATTATTGCACTTAGAAAATGGGCATTGTAGAATAAAATTAGTTTAGTAAAAATATGATTGTAGAATATTAGTTTAAAATATATTTTTTAATAAAATAGTTCCTCCACTAACTCTATCCTTGTCCTGGTTGTCATGGTTGCTCCTCCTGTGTGTGTGTGTGTGTGTGTGTGTGTGTGTCCACAACAGAGCACAGTATCATCAGTAGATCTGGTAAGCGATGAAGTGTATATGACATTAGCTGAAAGGGAAAGTGTGTTCTGTTGTTTGTGGTTTCTTTATGTGTTTTTTTTTATTTTTATTTTGCCTGCTGTGCTAGGGTTGTGGTGGCGGGAAGACCTTGAGTGCCCTGAGAGCGATGAGGAAGCGGAACATCGAGAGCTCTCCTGTCATCATCTAATCAGGTGCGAGTTTCTGTTTGAAAATAGAGAGACTGTTAGGGAAAATGTTTGGAGAAGGCTGAGAGGGCGGTCGGTCGCAGGATTTTCTTGAGTCTCGCCGTAGGGGGAAGATCACAAGTTCACTGAGAGGAACAAAGTATCAGAACAACGCAGCTCATGGGGCATCACGTACTGAGGTGCAAGTTTCTATTTATTGATTTCTCCAAACAATGTTACCTTAGTTGTGGCACTGGATCATGTACCGGGGCCAGAGTGCTAGCTGGATAACAAGCAGTGGCGCTCACAAAAAAAAAAAAAAAGATTCATTTTGGCGATCACCTTTTTTAAAACCAAAGACAGACGCAAACTACGGGACCACTGACTGTATGTATCACACATACAGAAACAGCAGAACACTACATTTACATTTATTGTTTTACTTTGTTATATTTTTTTGAACTGGGCCATGCAGTGGAGTCTGTGAGCGAGAGCGGGCAGCAAGCAGTCGAGCCGAGAAGCACTGTACTGTCTGGATGGAGCGGGACATTAGGACCGAAGCCATCAATGGAAATTCAATGGTACAAAACATTTACAATTTTTTTTGTGACTCACTAAACTGTCAAGTGATTAAAGCAGATGTGTGTTGAAGGGGAAGAGGAGGCACTCGCTCGGTCGCTAGCTGAGAAAACAAACATGATGGCGCTAGTCATCTGAACATTCTACTAGCCCAATAATACTTTAATGGTATAAGGCAACAGAGACTGGGACTAATTATTTACCAGTCTCCATCATCTCATACCGGACCGGCACATTGTATCTGTCAGCCAATCAGAAACCAGCATAGGCTGGACCCGTTTTCTAATGATGTACAGATGTTATTTCAATGTTTTTCTTTTTTAATGGTCTGGGACAGGAGAACTATTATTGTTCCATGAATATTTGAACAAAATTAATGCTAATATTCAAGTCACACTATATTATGATACTGATGTAATTCCATTTTGGACTTAGAGATTTGTATGGCATCCTATGGGTTAGGCACTAGACTGTACAGGAAGCCCAACAAGAAGAACACTACTTGGTTCTGCTAGCCATCATCCCCCTAAGAAATTCTTTGATAATATACCATATGGCCAGTTCTTAAGGTTAAAAAGAAATTGTTCTGATGAGATTAAATATTCTGTAGCTGCTAAGGACCTCTGTGTAAGATTTCAGCAGAGGGGTTATGATAATAAAATAATTTATGTTGCAAGAGACAAGGCTACTGGAGTTAAGGGCTCAGCTTTTGAAAACTGTGCCCCAAAATTCTTCTCCCTTTGGTGGACCAGTAGTTTTTTCAACATTATTCAATAGTGCATTTGGTCATATTAAATCTATAATTGTAAAAAAATTGGTGTATTTTGCAGACTACTGAAAATGGATTGCATTCCTCTAAATATCGCCCCCTAGTGGTAGCAAAAAGACATAATACTTTAAAAACAAAACTAGTGCATTCTGATTACTGTACTTTATTCAAGATGAACCTTAGACTGGTTTTCATCTGGTCCACCCCTTATAGTGAATTACCTATGTGGACACTGTGCTCAGTGCAGCAACACTTACAGAACTACAGAAGTCCATAACCCCCATCACGATGAAAAAATTAAGATCAAACAAAGGATAACATGCAGTTTTGTTGTCTACCTGATCAAATGTATCTGTGACAAAATATGTATTGGAAAGATGACATGTGAATTATGGTTTAGGATTTCAGAACATAAATCCATGGAGAGGTCATGCCTTGAGTTTTGCAAGACATTTTTACAATGCCAACCATCAGATCTCCTCCATGAATACAAGCGTAGGGTTAAGGGCAGACTGGATGGGCCTGGTGTTCCTTATCTGCTGACAATTTCTATATTCTATATTCTATGGCCCAGATATTCAAACTGCGCTCAAAACTGGCGCAACAGCAGGAGCAAGCACAAACCAGTTGCGCAAATGCGCAACAGGTGCGATATTCAAACATGGAGCAGAGCAAATTGCGCAAGCAACCAACGTCTGAATATCGCACATACTGCGCCATCGCGCAACCAGGAAGGAGAAGCTGAGCCAAAATGCTGCGCTATATGGCGCAGCCATGGAGCTCAGCTGAGCAGCAGAGCTGCCATAGCGCAAGCACAGCCCCCAGAGCAATGGAACTGCACATCCAGGGAGGCAGGCTGGGGCCCACCGCCAGCCATGCCACACATGGGCACAGGAACTCACTGCAGAACCCACACCACACTGGCACACCCCAAGCACAGCATCACTGGGGTGGGACGGCTGATCCACGTGCCCATGGGGACAAACCAATCCAAAGCATAGCAGAGCCATGACGCCCAGCACAACCACTGGCAGGCAGAGAGTGCCACACCCAGGGGTTGACAACCACAGTGCACATCAGTCCCTCTGTACGCACAGCACAGCGTGCACCGTGCCCCCAAGACACCGCCATGTGCAGTGACAGGCACTGCAGGAAACACCATGCACCCCCGTGCCACACGTCAACCCCATGCTGCAGAGAAGCAGACCACCCAGACCCACCCTGTGCACCCAGCAGTGGGTGGCAGCAGATGGCGAGAGCAACAGAAAGGCAATGCTATGCTGGTGATACCTCCCCATGGACACACACACACACACACACACACACACATATATCCAGGACCATAGTACTCAGATGGCATGTACACCCCTGCAATGGAGCACCCAGAGCCAGTTGCAAAGCAGACACCAACACAGCAGTTGTACCAAAATAGAATTTTATATTCAAACAAAAAGAGGTAACAAAACAGCTAAAACTATGTACAAGTTGGGGGGACGGGTAAAAGGCAGGGGTGTGCAAGGGGGAGGGAAAACAACTTGGAGAGGGAAGTCAGGGTGAAAGGGATGGGGGAAGGGCAAATAAAAGGTGGGCTACGGCCCAGCAGGCTCCTGCTCCTCCCCCTGCCGTCTTCCCCTCCTGTGTCTGTGCCGCCGTTCCCCCTGTTGCTGTAGGGCTTGCAGGAGCTCTCTGTTGTCGCCGCCAGCTGTGTCAGGCGCCGGACATCGTCGCCATGCGCGAAGCACACTGAGGCTCAGGAAATGGGAACACAGTCAATGGCTGAGACTGACCACAACCCTGAACACCACCCAACCTGCAACCCAGCTAACCCAATGTGCTGCACATGTGATGGCATGCACCCACCCACAGTGAACATGCACATGGCCATCACAAACAGGCGGCACCAGCCATGCGCACCACCGCCCACACACACTGCCCACGTCAATCACAGTACAAACTAGGCTGTCATGTGATGTTGCAACGTGGTGCGATGCCAGTCACACAGCTATGTGCCCAGTGCATGCCTGGACCACCTGTGATGCATACACAGACGTGTCGTGATGCTGCACTGTGATGCAGGTCACCTGTGTCACACCTACACACATGGATACATAGACAGTGTCGGCAGATAGGGGCCTATGGGACACCTAGTCTGGCCATTTGGCCTTGTACGATCACTCTCATGTCCTATAAGTCCATTCCCCCTCACCCCTGACCTCCAGAAGTCCCTCATGGCGAGCCCACACATACAGATCTCCGTGACCAAGTCAGCCCCCACCACATCCTCTGGCAGGGTGTTCCACTCGTCCACCACCCATAATGTGAGAAACACATTCGCATGTTTCCTTAAACGAGCCCCTCCAACTGCATCCCATGCCCTCTACACCTGGAACATCCTCTCACGCTGACAAATATTGGTTCCTGCACACTGTTCCCCTGTACAATACTCGTGATGACCCCATCATATCCCCACACCCTCCTCCTCCAGGGAGTACATGTTCAGTTCCGTCAACCTGTCTGCATAGGACATGTGATGCAATCCATGCACCATCCATGTCGCCTCCCTGTGAACACTCTCCACCCAGTCCCTGTCCATACGCAGCTATGTGTTCGGAACTGTACACTGTACTCCAGTGTGGGGACTCACTAGTGTTACTGATAGTGGAACTACTACCACCCATCTGGTTGTGTCCATCATGGTTGGTGGTCCTGCCCCCCAGCATGCAATAGCATCCATGACGTAATGATACTCACACTCCTCCAGCAGCTCAGTCTGCCGCTGCTGCTGCTGCTGTTGATGCTGCTGCTGCGCTGCGGGCGGCGGCCTGTGGGACTGGGGCCTGGCATGGCCCACATCAGCGCGTCCGGCGCCATCACCATCCGGCCTGTGGGAGACATATGGTGAGACAAACATCAGTGTGACTCAAAAGCAGAGTGCCCCTGCCCCAGTAAGACTGCCTGCCCACACAGCCATAACCATCCATCGCACAGCTGCACACACTGACACACCGACGCACAGCCACCCAGGCACACACACACCCTACAGAGAATATAGGTGAATAGATGGTACACTCACGTGGCTAGGCACCAGGCCCCGCCTGGCACGGAACGCAGCCGCGAACAGCTCGGGTCCTCCGGCGAGATTACTGAACCGGTGCCGGCACTGCCCGCAGACCGCCCCGCCAGTGACCCCACCAGGTCAGTGGCCACTTGCTGCCACACATGGGTCCTCGGTCCGGTGAGGGGGCCTCACCATACAGTTGGTCATAGTGGGCTCCACTAGGGCCACCAGGTTGGCTACCTCAACTTGGCTCCACGGCACCGCCCTCCTCCAGCCATGGCACCAACTTTACAGCAGGCAATATAGGCTCCGCTGCGCTTGACCATGGTGAGTTGTTGCGCTAATAGACCAGCACAGGCACCTATCGCGCTGTTTGCACAGCGCCTCGGCTATTTACATGGTGGCGCCTGTAGCGACAGCTAATAGGGATTGTGACATGGTAATGCACTCCAGCCAGGGGCCGAGGGCATACCCATGTCACGGCAATGACGCAAGGCCACGACAGCGCCATAGGATGCATAGGTATCCTGCGCGATCATGGGCACAGCACCAGTGCCACAGGGACTATCGCTGAGAGGTGCCATAGCACCATATAGTGCCCAGTGCTGCAGCGCCACTGGCACAATGGTGGCTATGTCCAGAATAGCCTATCGCGCTCAGCAGTTCTGCAGCGCGATCGGCTTTATGCGTAACCCGCCTGGGCATGCGCATGCATGTAGCACACAACCACAAACATGCGCATCGGCTCAGCCGGACTCTTCCTATTGGCGCTAAGCGCATTTACGCGATATTCAGCCGACATATGCAAAGCAGGCGATCAGCCATTCAAAGGCGCAGTGGCGCGATTAGCATGTCATTAAAGTTGCGCCACACCTCATTTGCATGTGTTGCGCTATAAAATACGACACTGGGTTGTGGCGGCCAGATTTGGTTGTTGCAGCTGAGAGGTGAGTTACATGCTGTGTGATGCTCAGGATAATGCACATGGGCAGGGGTGCTGGAGGGTGTCACGGGATGAGGGGGCTGAGCATGATGAGGGCACTTAGAAGGGGGCAGAGGGCACCCTTTCCATCAGTATCTCCCAGGCAGCGAGGAAAGGGGGTTCTGCCCCGGCCTGCAGCTATGCTCATGGGGAAATGCTGTGACTGCAGTGTGACAGGTGTCCACTTCCACCCATACAGATCAGCATGACTGATGAGAACCAGGCCGAGGTGTGGACGGCGGGCGAGGAGGAGGCCGAATTCACCACAGCAGAGACCGAGGCCCTCTTCCAGGCCTACCTGGAGGATGAGCCGCTTTGAGTGGGCGGAGGGGCACCCTCAGCAGCGGCAGCTGCATGGGAGGGGTAGCTCTGGCCGTCAACCTGCACGGAGCCACCAGCGCCCGTGCAGGAGTGCCGCAAGAAGATGGGGACTGACCGCAGGAGGCTGAAGGAGAAGGTGGCAGCCTTCAGGGTGGCCGTGCTGCCACTGGTGGGGACCACCAGTGGTGTTGCAGCTGACCCGACCGAGGAGACATGTCGGCGCCATGCAGCCGAATGCCATTGCGGTGTTCCTGGCGGAGGATTCCAGACAGGTGGAAGCCCATCACTGCATGGTATGTCATCGGTGATGTTGTGTGGGGGCTGTTGTTCACATGCACTCACATGTACTTTCTTTCTGTTTCAGATCCTGTTCGTCTGCAGGAGACGGTGGTGGTGGGTGCTGACAGTGAGGCAGACCTGCTGGACCAGGAGGAGGACCTTCCACCTCCGCCAGCAGCCTGCACGCACTGCAGCAGCAGGCCGGCTGGGCTGACAACCCGCCCCGCAGTGATCGGGTGCAGGGGTGCACAGCCTGTGTCACAGCAGTCTGGTATGCAGGTGTGCCAGCATGCTGTGCCTATGGCAGTGGCACGCACTGGCACTATTGATGATGGCAGGCCTGCAATGGCCAGTGAGAGGTGTGTGTCCCACGAGGGACACACGGCAGGCCAGCACGTGCCCCCGGGCCGTCCAGCTCCACACCTGTGTACCAGCATGCTGGCACAGTCACAGGCTGGGCCTGTCAGCACCGGTGGGGCAGCACCGGTGGCTGAGCAGGTGTCTGGCACTGTTGACAGCACAGGGGTGGAACAGGTGGACCTGGGGGCTCAGCAGTTGGAGGGGGCAGCAGCAGTTGCACACCAGGCCTGGGGGGACAGCGTCAGGCAGTGGCACTTGTCCACCACCCTTGGATCAGCCCATACCTGGTCCTGGTGAACAGCGGCCACCCTCAAGGGGTGCTGTGCACCAGGACCATCCACACCCTGGGGTCACGATGCCATTGGGGCACAGTACCCTTGGAGCGTGCACACCTGCCTGCTGCAGGAGTCGGTACAGCTGCAGGGGCGGGTTGTAAGGTCCGGTGAGGCACTGACTGTGTCGTGCAGCGCATAGCAGGGAGTGTGCTCAGGACCGGGCGAGATGGTCCATATGCGGACGGATGACCGCTGCCACATCGACAGGCTGACCCAGGCAGTGGTCTCTGTGGCGACTGCATTGACCACACTGTCTGGTGACCCTGTACCACGCACCCCACACAGTGCGCACCCACTCCCTCCCGCGCGTCAGGCGACACCAGGCCTGTCGGACGCCGGGTTCTGCTGTGGCATCCCGAGCACCCCTGGTGCAAGTTTCTTCGCGGGATGCAGACCCCTGTGCGGGCAAGGTCGCGTCACGCACTGGGACCCCTGGTGGTGCAGTAGTGCCACCGATGTGGCCCCCGCGCAGCCTGCCAGTGCTGCTAGGCCACGGCGGGCCGCCCACGCATCCGTGGTGGCCGTGGGACAGTGCTCCTGACTGAGCTGTCTCCCAATGCAGGCCCTGTCTGGTGCTGCCTCTGTGCACTGTGGTGTCATGGTGGGCAGTGCACTGCTGGGTGCTCTGCTCACCAAACTGACACACGGACCACCTGCACTCTCCCAACTGCTGTCCACAGGTGCGTGTGGATGATGATGCCTGCATTGCACTGTACACCAAGGTGCAAGGTTGCCCAGGTCCTGACACACGACGACGGACAGTCCAGGTGGTGAGGGTGGTTGGTGGTGCTGTGTGATAGCGTGTACTTCGCATTGCTGTGCTGCTGCCCTGTATGCTGCCTGGTGTGTGTGTGTGTGTGTGTTTATTTGAGTGCTCACCTCTCTGCTAATGTGTTGGTATGCGAGACCCTTCAACTCCCCGACCTTCATGCACGTGTGTTCCCTGTGTGCCTGTGGTGTTGCGATAGACAGTGTTGCCTGCACATGTCCCTTGACTTACCTGTGTTGTGCGTAGTGCTCTTCTGCAATGGTGTCCCGTGCAGCTGGGCCTGCCGGTCAGTCGGGGTCCCTCCGTCCTAGGGGGCGTTCATCACCCATATCATCAGGCGCCACTGGCGTCCCATCGCTGTCCCCTCTTGGACCTGTACGGCTATCCATGGTCTTTGGCCATGTTGTGCAGGATGCAACAGGCCAGGAATATCCCACAGGCCTTTTGGGGGCTGTACTGTAGGCTCCGCCGAGGTGTCCAGGCATCGGAAGCGTGTCTTGAGTATCCCAACACCCGCTCTATGATGTTCCGTGTTGCAGTTGCAGCTCATTGAAACCGGTGGCGCTGGGGTCGGGGGCGCGTATGGTGTGAGCAGCCAGGGACGGAGGGTATCCACAGTCACCTGTGTGGAGATAGTGGAGATCAGTGTTAGGTCAGGTAAATATTGCCCATATCCTTGTGTGCCACTACCATGGCACCTGTGTCATTCCCACTTGCACAGAGTTTGCATTCCATACATGTGTACTCACCCACTAGATGACCCGTGGGGATGTTCCCACTCGAATCGATGGCACAGTGCAGATTGGTGCCATATGAAGGCATCATGTGCTCCGCCAGGGTGTGTGGCACAGACATTGATGATGCGCCCAGTGGCATCACACACCACCTGGCAGTTGACACTCGAGTAGCCCTTTCGGTTCCGATATGCTTGCCCGTCGGGGCCAGGTGGCGTGCGAATGGCCACATGGGTGCAGTCTATGGCACCTAGCACGCCAGGCATTTGTGCTACCCTGTGGAACTCCTGCATGTTTGCTGTACGCTCTGCCACGGTGCTGGGGAAATGGATGTACTCCGCAGCATGAGGCAGCAGTGCGCTGAGGAATTGGGTGAGGATGCGTGACGTGGCGACCGCGTGATGCCTGTGGTGTCCCCTGTCGGCCTCTGGAAGGTGCCCGTGGCGAGCAGGCACATGCAGGCTGTCACCTTGGTCTCCACGGACAGGCGTGACTCCGTCGTGAGGGTGCCTGCATCACATCACTGCACAGCTCACTGAGCCGTCTCAGTATTGCCCTGTTCAGGCGGTGCCGGCCACGATCTCAACATCACTGTACAGCTCGTAGCTGATGCGGCACGATACCGCCTTGTCGGGGCATACCGACGGGCCCCTCCACGGCCACGCCCCCTGCAGCATGCTGTCTCACCCTCATTACAGCTTCCATGTGGAAGCTGACACCGTCCATCTCCCTGGCTTCTGCCCCCAGCTGCTGTTCCTGTGTTACCCCCACTGCCCCACTGCTGCTTCCACTGCACGGGCACCCCACTGGCTCTCTGTCCTCCAGGACCCACTGTCCCTCTCTGTCCTTCCTGCTCCTGTCTCTGTCTCTGTCTCTCTCTCTCTCTCTGTCTCTCTCCCCGGTTTGCGGCCTGCTCGAGTTCTTGCGCGCTCCCTGAGCGCTTTTTATTTGGCTCAAATCCGGTACTCGCAACTTCCAGCTGAGCCACTCTTGCGCATTGCGCAAGTGTTCAAATCGCATTGCGCACTTTATGCATGGACCGCCCTTGCAGTTGCGCGTGCCTTCATTTCCATTGCGCTGTGGCTCAGCGTGTTTTCGGTGGCGCAACTGGCCCCTTCTCAATATCGCAGAATGGCGCATTTTTGGAGTTGCGCAGGCGCAACCCTGTTGCACATGGCACAACCCTTTTGAATATCTGGGCCTATGTGTCTATGAAATTTATTGGATTAGAATTGGTAGAGCACCTTAGAAGAGAGGGTGACAGAGAACGCAAGCTCAGCGAGGCTTTCTGGATTGAACGTCTTGGAACATTAAATGGCACTCAGTTTTGGGGGCTGGCCCAGTGGCGCGAAGGGTTGAGGTGATGGACACCACACCTCACACTATGCAAGTGACCAGGGTTTGGAAACAAGCCCGGGTCATTGGGGGTCGGCCAAGGAGGGAGAGGATCGAGCGTCTACTGACTGCTCTCCTCTCCCTGGGGAGGGTTCAAGGCTTGCATCGTGTTGCAGCAGCCCCCTATGGGAATCAGGGGCTCTACAGTTGCGACGCATCTAGATGGAGGAGTACAGAGGACATCGGCACATAGTGCCTTGATGTCATTGTAAGTCCATACTCCTAGGGAAAAATATGGAGGAAAATGGCAGTCCATTGTGGCGGCTTGATGGCCGTACCTCTGCACACCCTCGGACCCGAAGGAATCATGCTCGGGTATTAGATCGGAGTCTTTCCTGCAATAAACTTGAACTTGAACTTGAGATCTGGGCCCAGTGGCCAGGGAATAGGAGGTCCCGCACTGTGGGTACTGTGTGTGCTAGTCCGGGCGAGTGAGCCAACGGGGGTCGCATGGGGTGCGGAGGACGGCGGCCGGACAATGGCAGGCTGAGCCGCAGGAGTAGAAACTACAACATAAAAAAAAAAATAGCACTAATTTTTGTCTTAATAAGGAAACTGACTGGCTACTTATTCATTTTCTTGTATGTTTCTTTTTATACATTGTAATGACGTAACCCTAGCCAGGCTGGACACCCTCTTCAATTCTTTCTGCCACTTTATCCTCAGCTGCCGCCCTCTCATTCACCACTGCAACCTTTCTACCTCCTTTCCCTTCCCTTCCCTTACTGCCAGGCTCCTGTCCCACACAGCTATTCTAGTAGGTAAATACTGGCTAGGCTCCCTGCCATCATATCTGTCCTCCCTTTTGTTGATTCCCCCACCCCTTCTACTCACTTGATCCTCAACATACAGAATGCTTCACCTCCGCAAGAGCGCACGCCAGCTGGTCGTAATGCCTTCTCGCACAAATTCCCTTTCTCCTGGAACTCTCTCCCTTGAAATTCACTCCACCCAATCTCGCCAATCCCTTGCACTACTCCTTCGAAAGTACACGGTACACTGCTGCAACTGTAACTAACCCTTATTTTTATTTCAACACCCCTCTTGACATTAAACACTATAACTTTCCACTATCCCATTTACATCGGCCTCCCCTCCAACACCTATTCCCTCCCTCTCCCTTCTTCACCTTACTCTCACCCTTACGTATGTTCCTCTTCCTTCCCATCATCCCCTGCCAACTCCCCTTCCCTTTGCAGGATTCTCAGCATTCTGAAGGGGTGAAAGTCCTGGCTGCCCCTTTCCCTTTAACTTTCCCATTCTCTAACTCCTCTATTCACTCCTACTACCCTTACACCCCCCCCCCTTTACTGCTCACATTGACACCCGCCTTCTGTCCTCCTCCCCCCGGGTCTATGTCCATGTCCCATGGTCCTCTCCCTTGCAGAGTTCTCAACATCCTGATGGGGTGAAGGTCCTGGTTACACCTCCTCCCTCCCCCTCCCATGGTCCTTCTCCTCTGTCAGGGTTCCTCAGCACCCTGAAGGATAAAGACCCTAGTTACCTTCCCTTCCCCCCACCTCTCCCCTCTAGCTTCCTCCCATCATGTATTCACATAGGGATAACAATCTTGTGTTTAGTAATCTGCTTAGTACTCACTTCCATGCAAGTAATCACTTGCCTGCCCCACCCTACAACTAACCCCTAATCTAGTAGCATTGCTCTCAGCTGCCAGTTCCTTCCTTCTGTCATGAACTGGCTTTGTCACAATGATCAAGTCCATTGTTGGGCCCAATATTGCCATTTCGGCACTGTGTCAGTAGAACTGCTGTCTTAACCTGCATATTTAAATATTTTTGGATATTATGTGCGTGTTTTCTAATTTTTGTAATTGCTTTCTGTTGCTTAGTTGGAGAAATGTCATGATTCTTTACAAATGTTCTCCTGATGTGGGCTCCTGCCTCCTCCTTATGTAATCCCCCTCTCCCCAGGACGCTTCTGGAAAGGAGCCGTTTCACGTTGCTTTCCTGGTGAATCTCTTCTAGGTTCATAGTTAATTTTCAAGTTCTGAAGACAATTTGGCCTTAATGAACTCGCCATCTGATTGCTCTATTGGTGGTACATGGATTTTTTTTTCCCCCCATATATTGATCCAATTTATTTTATTTAGCTTTTGTTGACCGGGTAAGTGCACTAGACAAATCCTGCCTATTTTCAGGCACGACCCGGGGAAGGGGATACAGATGAATTCCAACTGACCTTGAACCAGATTAAGCTGTTGGTGGTATTTTTAGTGAATGAGGGAAATTTGGCCAGGACACCGGGGAAATTCCCCTACTCTTTTCGATAAGTGCCATGGGATCTTTAACATCCACCTGAACTACCACCAATCCAGGCAGATGGGACCTCGGTTTAACGTCTCATCCGAAAGACGGCACCTCAGAAATGCAGCACCCCTCTCACGCTGCATTACAGTGTCAGTACTGGGATATTAACCCAAGTGCCAGATGTGGGAACTGAACCCACAGCCCTCTGATCTCCCGGCCTCAGAGGCGAGTGTGCTACCTACTGAGCCACTGACACTGCTTATATTTAAAGCTTCCCATTGTCTCCCTTTCAACTACATGTCTAGTGTAGGTAAGTCATTCCAGCTTTTTATTACCCTTTGGGTACAGAAGTCCAAAGAAGTTTTTTTGTATTTATATCACCTTTTAATCTATAGTTACAGGCTCTAGTTTTTTTATTTTGTTCCTCACATCTTTTAATTCCTATGCTTTCCATTAGCTCTTGGTTTTTGGTGGCTCTAAATACTAAACATAGGTCCCCTCTCAGTTGTCTATATTCAATAGAATATAATCCCAGATTTTGTAGTCTACTACCATATGTCATATTGGCCCAGATATTCAGAGCTTTGCGCGGTGCGCAAACCGTTTGTGCGGGATTCGCACAGGTCTGCTATATTCAAAAGGCCAAATAGCATGTGCAAATCGCATTAGCACCAGGCAAACCATAATTATATGCAAGGGGCGCACTGAACATGAATACAGGCGCTATGGGTATTCATCGGCTAGCACCGTGCTAAGGTGTTTAGCGCGGCTTAGCGTGACCCTTAACGCAGTACAAATTACCACCCAGGAAAAGCTGGTCTTAACCCTGGGCAAACTGCTTTGCACGACATTGGTGATGTGCGAGGTGGTTGCATGGGATTTGTGCGGCTTGCGCGACCCTAACATACGAGTATGACACTTAGATAATGCCAGACATGGAGGACACATGCTGCTCACTGATGGCACCACCATGATGCCAACAGCTGCCACCAGGCCCAGCCATGCCAGGCAGTAAGGGGTGATCTGGCCCACAGGGGACATCATGGTAGTGTGGACATACAGCACACACCTGCAGATCATATGTCTGTGGTGACCAACAGTTGCCAGCACACACATGCAGCACTGTGGGCATGGTGGCCATTGAGGGGAGAGTGTACGGGTGGCCAGCCTCGCCACAGTCCTGGTGTGGCCACAAGGCTGGGACACATCATGCAGTGCACATGGGCAAGTAGTGGGAATACCCCACCACCTGTGTGCCTGTTGAATCTTACATGCCCCCAGCCACATACCACAGAACTGTACAGATGCCACAGCACACACAGCCGGCCATGTATATGTCACTGAGCATCCCATGCCACAGGTACAGCATCTGTGGAGCACACAACAGTGAAACAGTACTGTCTACTGTCAGTAATCACCTGCAAGCTGGGCCTGTCACTGTATACAGTGCAGTGGTTATCACTGCCCTACATACCATAGGCAGTGCTGTGTCCCTCACACTACTGGCCCCCTTGCTACTGTAGTGTCTGCTGTGCACTGTAGCATGGCCTAGAGTGTGACTGTTGCATGCAGCACCACCACCGCCTGTGCCTAGGCTGTGTTGTCCCCTGGGGCACATAATGCTATGCTGTACTGCATACATGTAGCCTGCAGCAACCATCATTCACTGTCAGACTGACCTACAGGTGGAGCTGCGACCAGACCTGGCCAGCCCCCTGTACTTCTAGACTGACCTACAGGTGGAGCTGTGGGACCCTGCAGTAACGCTGGGCAAACTGCATGCAAATCAGGGAATAATGAGATGCTAATCTGGCTGTTTGCCCAGAGACTACCTAAGTAGGCTCATTTGCATGTCACTTTTGAATATGACAAATCTTGGCGCTGGGCAAATGTGTTTGCACTGGGCAAACAGCTTAGCTCCACGCTAAAGCCACGCTAACGTGTTAGCGCGGCACTAATGTTTCAGGGAATATTATACAGTTTTGATCGCTGTTCTTTCACATCTGCTGCTGCCTGCAGCTGTACTGGGTCCACGCATTTGCTGGCACACATATTGTCCACATAGTTCATCTCTGCCCTACCCTCACATCGCTGTGCATTGTGTTGTTGTTGTGGTTTGCACTTCCTGGTTGCTATATTCAGTGCTGTCTTATTCCAGGGCTATGTTTGCCCTGCACTCCCAGCCCAGTTTGCACGGCCTCATTCCCATGCTATATTCAGAAGCTGTTTGCCCCGGGCTATTCCTTTTGAATATAGCTTGCTTTGTGCTCTGAGCTACGTTTGCCCGCCAGGCAGTGTTAACTTAGCCCAGGGGCAAAGTTTTGAATATCTGGCCCGTTAGGTTGTCCTCTCACTTTTTGTTATTCTTCTTTGTACACCTTCTTTTAATTTCTTACTTTCCATTTTAGTTGCTGCTGAGAACTGGGAACAATATTCCATATGTGGACATACCAGACTAATATAAACAGGGAGAATCACCTCTCTAGCTCTACTTTTAATATTAGCCAGAATACATCCCAATATTTTCTGACATTTTTTAACTGTTTTGTTAATATGCCCATCCATTGATAATGTGCCTGTTATAGTTATTCCCAGGTCCCTTTCTTCTGCAGTTGTCTCCAGTATTTGATCATTTAACATATATACACAATTAGGATTCTTGGCGCCAAAGTGCATCACTTTGCATTTAGATATGTTAAACATCATTTTGTTTGTTTTAGTCCAGTCTAGGAGTTATCTAAATTATCTTGAAGTTTTTGACCATCTGAATGATTTGGTATCAGACCCTCTAGTTTGCAGTTATCTGTGTACTTACATATCCACGCATTATCTGCTGTTTGGAGTGTATTAACAAGTATATTAAATAATGTGGGCCCAGGAAGGACCCTGAGGGCGAGGGTCAAAATGTCTGCCGTAGTGACTTAATCAAGGCCAAGCGCACTTCTCATTTTCTATTGTTTTGCGGGGGGCTCCACCCCCCACTCCCCATGTTATGAGGGCTGTGCCCCGGACCCCCCACTAAGGATTCTAACTTGGGGCCAACCTGAGAGCGAAGGTCCGGGGTGCGCCATAATGCCATACGCTATTGAGCGTACGACATTATGACCCGGTACACCCCTGGGGAACCCCACTCATCACCTCCCCCACTCAGATTGATATCCCTTCACTATCACCTTCTACTTTCTATCCTTCAACCAGGATGTAATCCATTCTATTATGCTGGCCCCTAAATTGACTTGATACAGCTGTTCAATTAGTTTTCTATGTGATACCTTATCAAAAGCCTTGGCAAAAGCTAAGTATATTACGTCAACTGGTACTTCTTTTTCCAGGGCCTCTCTCACAGGTTCAAAAAAGTTTAAAAGTTCTAAATAAATAAATAAATAATGTGTCAAGCAATAACGATTGATTGACTGGCTACCTCTGTTGTAACCACTGTTGGGCCCCACTGGAATACAATCTGTTGGGATTTCCTATATTTATATATCATGTATGGGATTTATAAGTGATTTACTTTTTATACCTTACCTTCTTAAATTTCAACATTTTCTCTTGTATTTTTTGTTGAGTTAGGGTGCAGTATAAATTCTGTGCTCGTTTTACACCCCGTATCATGAGCCTCGCGACATAATTTATTTATTTTATTTCAAATTTTGGTAACTGGCAAAAGCACATTGAGTTGAGGCTTGTTTCCAGGTGCAATCCGAAATATAGCTTTCTATACATTTCATTTCCATTGACTTTTAATTTATTTTTTTTTAGCTGGCCTCCTGCCCTTGGTTTTTGCAGTCTGGGTATTTTTTTGGGACTGTTGTATCTCTTATTACCTGCATTAATCTGCAAAACGGTTTACATTGTCACCTCTTTAATGTATTGTAGGATTATTAACACATTTATTTTATTTATTTATTTAGTTTTTGTTAACCGGGTAGGTGCACTAGCCATAAAATGACTATTTTCAGGCACGACCCGGGAGAGTACAACAAAAGGAGAACAGTTGAACAACAGCAACATGGGTACAATAATACAAATAGAGGAACAGTACAGCAGTGCTACAAAAATACAATGGGTAGAAACAACAACAAATAATGGCAAGCATTATACAGATAATGGCAGTAAGATATATAATAAGTGCAGAAACCATGGACCCGACCTGTGGAGTGAAAGCGTTAATAAGATAGTAAGGTTATATAGAGAGAAATATGAGGAATTTTCAAACATAACAAGAAAGACTGACAGAAGGGAGGTCGGGGTGGTAATTGGCAAAACAACAGTGGATGGTCAGCAACAAGGTTTGCGAAGGAAGAGAGCTAGAGAGTTGTAGAAACTGACTTAAATTTAAGGGAGGCACTGACTGTGTATACAAACATAGTCACCTGTGGCACCCGACACTCCTTCAGCATGTCTACAGTAATGATGCCATCATGCTTCCCTGTTGATAATAATAAGAAATCTTTATTTATTAACTGCAATTCACAGTGTATCGAAGCACTGTACAAAAATAAAATAAACCATTTACTAGCAATAAAATTCTAAAATATAAACACACTCCAGTCTAATTAAAACCATAAGATATTACGCAACCCATTTAAATACATTCAGAGAACGCCAGCCCATAAAGATATGTTTTTAAAGTGGCTTTAAAGCTCTCCACTGTCAGGCACTCTCGTATCCGATGAGGTAGAGAATTCCACAGGATGGGGGCAGCGAATGCAAACACCCAAGCTCCAGAAGTTTTCAACCGTACCCTGGGAATCTCCAGCAATCCCTCGTCAGCTGAGCGGAGCAATCGGAGGGGACAGAAGGGCTTCAGAAGATCTTGCAGGTAATGCGGACTCTGTCCATGTAGGGCTTTATAGGTCAGTAGGCCAACCTTGAAGGTGATCCACCACTGCACTGGCAGCCAGTGTAGTTCGCACAGCACAGGTGTAATATGACTGGATCGAGTGAATCCAGACAACAGCCTGACTGCAGCATTCTGCACCAGCTGCAAGCAGTGGATATCAACCCCCGGAAGCCCTAGGTATAGTGAATTACAGCAGTCTCTTGCTCATGCTGCCGCTGCGGCCTACGTAGTCCGTGGTCCCCTAGTCCCATGCAAATGTGTATTGCCTGCATGGATGTTTGTAGCACACACACACGGTTTGTTGTGTGTTTCTGACACAAACTGTTTGGAAAGAATAAACACTTTCTGACCTTTTAGGCATTTTTCAAACCAGTTTACTGATCCTCGTGGTGACTCTAAAAACATTGTTAATGGATTTAAATATTTAGATTGCTTCATGTTTCTGGTGCTAATCTGACACTATGAACTTCAAAATGTATGTATATGTTTCTAAATTGCAGGGCCACTCCCCTTTGTTAAAGCTGGCCGGGGAAGCCAGTGAAAACCTTTGGGGTTTTGGAACTGTGGTCATACCTGAAGTGTCATACCTGAAGTGAAATAAATTACCATATTTACTGGTTGGTGCCATTTATCACCTGTAGACAGTAGCGGGCAAATTCCATTATTCACATGTATGAATAACGAACTGTGAATAATGAAGTTTGCCCAAGCACTTTTCCAGATACACCATGCCAATTGGCTATTTGATGCCACCTGGGCACCTCCACAAGTCCCTGCCCTCACGCTGCCAACCCGCTCGTGACGTACAGGAAAACTGCCAAACTGTAGAAAACTTCCTCATCAGGCAGCACTCTTTAAACTACAGAAGATGGTCTTTAACAAAAGTAATTAATATAAGCACAAAAGTGGCAACCTGTTCCCACTTTATACCGGGCACCGAATCTGACTGCTTCAAATTCATTGAAGAACAGGAGAATAAAAGTATGATGGAAAAAAACAAAAGTGACATACAGCTCTTTTCAAAGTTCCTGACTAAGACCATGAGTCAGAAGAATTCCTCAGCATTCTATTCTTAAAGAAACAGTAAATATAAAAAATAAAACATGGGGAAGTCTGGTAAATTCTTATTTTATGCACACCCTCGGTGTGTGATGCCCATACACCTCGGGTGTGCATAAAATCCTCATAAAGCACACTTCCCCATGCATTATTCTATATTTATTTACTCTTACAAGAGCATCTCTGTTTGATGGTTGATTAGGCATCTGTTTTGTCTGCAGAAATACATTTTTGCCACAAAAAAAAAAAAAATATATGATGAAATGTTTTGAGGACTTACAAATACTGCTGCTTTAATCAGTAGTTATGGTGCCAATTATTACTGCAGCTGCTGCACGAAAAGAAAGAGCAGTAAGTATGCTTGATTTAACCCACCTAAATCATGATGACACAAATAAGGTTTCAGAACTAAGGATTTATGTTCTAGAAGCCACAGAGGCAGTGTGTGTGTAGACAAAAACGTATGAAACACTGAAATCACAGTTGGGAATCCCTTTATAAAAAACGTGATATATAATAGGAAATCAAAACATTAAAAAGACAGCTCCTTCATTCAGTCACAGAAATTTAGATCTTTTGAGCCTACTCTGCAAATTGTAAGATATACTTCTGAGCATGATAAACATGTCACCATAGCAACATCTGTCAGATACTCCATTACTGGATGGTGTTATTTTTTCCAGTTAGAATGACACAATTTTCTATAACAAAAGAAATGTGTGTACCTCTCTTGTAATTTATCTAAAAACAGTCAAGTTACCAATGTATTGTACAACTGTAAACAGGAATCCCGGATATACAAGTGCTGAACAGAATTCTGCATAGTGTCTGTCATATTACATGGTTCCAGAACAATGTGCGCTGTATGATACAGGAGCAGTGTGCAGTATGGGGGAAAGCCAATCCCAACAAAAACAGAACAGCAAAGCAGGAATGTACTGCACACCAAACAGGAAATGCAATGGTTTCCAAAAAAAGCAGTCATACTTGCCGGCCTGGTGGCACTGAGGGTTGAATCGCCGGATGCCACACCTTGCGCTACACTGGCGACCTGGGTTCAGACATATGCCCGGGGCATCAGGGGTCAGCAGGAGAGGGATAGGATCGAGCATCCAATGGACTGTTCTCCTATCCCTTGGGAGGGCTGAGGGTTATCACCGCTCTGCAGCGGCCCCTGGTGATGACCAGGGGTACCACTAGAGTAGGTGCCTTTGGGGTGGAGTGCAGTGGACATCGGCATGTTGTGCCTTTGACGTCATTGCACGTCCGCACTCCAGGGGTCACAACTAGGAGGAAAATGGCTGGGCGCAGCCATGCAGCTTGATGGCCACGCTCTGCGCCACCCAGAGGACTGTCGTGGAATCGTACTGGGGTGGGAGGTCTGGGCCCGGCCTGGTTCGGAGCGGCATAGGGGGCCCTCTGGCAGATTGGGGTGTGGCCACACCAGACCCCCATCATGCGAGTGAGCCTGCTGCTTTCCAGGCAGGCAGAGCCAGCGGCTGCATGCTCCTGCTGGTTACACCACGGTAGGCGAGAAAAAGGAATACGATAAAAAAAAGGAGCAGTCATACTCAGTTATCAGCAAAAACTAGACATTTAATTCACTGAGAATAACTCCAATGATTTGTTCAATATAGCTTCTTCTGGAGGCCCCCCGATAAAGCTGTACTGAACAAATCACTGGGACGTCTGGACCGTGTTTCTGGTTTTGTGTGCACCATGTTTGTTCCCACTCTGTATACTGAACATCTGAGGCTGATTTTTAGCTGTTCTGGGACTAAGTCCCGCTCTGCAGTCACCGGTGTGGTAAAAAATCTCCACACTAGCAGACATTCCAGTCTTCAGCCGATGCTCTGCAGGGGTGTCAGGCACAGCTGCAGAGGACATTATGCTTGGTCTAACCAGGCATAACATTTTGGCGAAACTGAGCCACAAAACGGCCTCAATCTGCCATAAATCGTGGGGCTGGCTGTAAAATGGTTCCATATTTGAAAATCCAGCGCACGTGCGAAAAACTGTCACTCTGCAAGGGAAGACCAGTTTGCCCCAGTGCCAATTTCTGGGGCTTTTGAAAACCTGGCCCCTCATTTTTGCTAATAAGCGAGTACAATTGCTTTGGAACCAAGTGCATTTCCCATTTGTTGTGCAGTACCTTGTTGCTTTGCTATCGTGTCTGTAACACTGGCGCTCTTCTCCAGTGCATTCTTTTGTAACAGTTAATTTACTTTGTCAGCTCCACTATTGCTCATCATATCTGAATAATTTTGAGAGGTCTGGAGGCCAACACCTCTTTACAGTGGCAGGTATAAACACAGTCCAGGGTGAGGCTGCAGGTTCCTCTGCTCTACTCCCTGACTGAGGAATAGAAACATTTCAGAAGTTTTTTTATGTGCTTATATTTTATTCATTTTTCAGATAAAATACAAACTACAGAGTTCCCCATACATGGAACATCATGCAGTACAGTTTCCACACAGATGCAGCATCTAACTTTAAAAAGGATGAAACAATGTCCCTTGTTTATATCCACCACTGGAGAGGCAACCATTAGGAGATAAAAGGATGGGTGGCCCAGTGGCACCGACGGTTGAGGTGCTGGAAGCCACACCTCATGCCACGCCGGCAACCAGGGTTCAGGAACAAGCTCAGGTTACATAGAAACAGACTTTGACGGCAGATAAGGACCACTTGGCCCACCCAGTCTGCCCATTTTTGTCAATCTTTTTTGCCTCCTCAGCAGATCACCCTTCATTGGCCAGCCATTGACCTGGTCGTGTCACACCGGTTCAGGAACGGGTTGTCGGAAGTCGTGGGGTGGGAGGCAGTCGAACGGCTGCTGGCTGGCAGCTTTCTGCCTTGGGAGGGAGAAGAAGGTCTTCTCGGAGCTTGGCTTCCCCCTGGTCGAGGCAGAGCACTGGTGCGCTAGGCTGGGGGAGGACAGAAGAAGCCGTTGTCTGGAGCTGTGGTGGGCGTGTGCACCTCCACGTGCATGTGTTCACCACTTCTGTGGCTTCGGGTAACGACGGACAATAATGGAGAAGAATATGGGGGTCATCAGGATGAAGCCTCCAGGCCAGCTCCAAGGAGTCCGCCAGGGCGCGCATAGCGTCAGAAGTCCCTGAATGACCTCGGAGTCCAGTAGGCTGGCTGACAAAGGGGTGATCTGCTGAGGAGGGTATAAAAAGAATTGACAAAAAAAAAAAAAGAAGATAAAAGGATGACTGAGGTGCTGGATGCCTTACCTCATGTCAAGCCGGCAACCCGGGTTCAGGAACCAGCTCATGCTGTCAGAGAGCCAGCATGAGGGAGAGGGAGGGAAGGAGCAGGGATGAGCAACTAAAAGGCAGCTCTCTTCTCCCGGGGAGGCACCTTGTCACCCACCATAGTTTCACTGCCTCCAGATGGAGGTCTGAGGGTAGTGTAAGTGGTGAGGGCAGAAGTAGTGGGGTGTCCCGGCATCAAGAATGCTGCGTCTCCACATGCACATGCAAAGGCCAGGAGAAAAACATGGGGTAAAATGGGAGATAAAAATATGTAAGACGATAAAAGGATAACTGTCTAAAAGTCCATGGGCTCGATTTTCAAAGGCTCATGCAGGGCGTGCATCAAGCCCTTTGTCAACCCTATTCTTTGGCGCAGCCGCACCAAACTCTTTCGGCGCAACTTTACCCAATTTTAGCACATCAGGCAGAGTTGCAACATTTTCCACATTTTATGGTGGCATGTGCCAAATATGTGGCACAAGCCCCATAAAAAAGGTCCACAGCATGCCACAGGTTAGACCAGGAGGGAGCTGATCTAACTTGAGGTATTTGGTGCACGGGAGTGAAAATCCCAGTCAACACTGGGAGAATGCTGCAAGCCCCATGCACCATATGATCGGCACACCAGGGTTTGCGGCATTCTCAGGCTTTTGAAAATCGAACCCCTTTAATGTAGAACTGTAGCCCACAAGCTCATGGCTATATCACTAAATGTAAAAAAGTCCACATGATTGTCCTTATACTGCTGCACCCTTTCAGGTTACAGTGCCATGTGTAAAACAACATGTTTACTTCACCAAGAGTAGAATGGTAGCCATGTATACAAAACTCCCTAGTCTCAGACTGCAACAACACATACTAATGTCAGCAGGGCACAGTTACACCTTAAGATATACAGTTAGTAAGAACAAATTAACACTATAAAATTTACATTGATTCTATATAAGAATTTATCTGTGAAAGGTGGCTAGGGAGCTCAGGGAGGTACTGACTGCACATTTGACAGCTCTATTCTTCCATCGGTACTTTATACTCCTACGCCCCTAGCCTGCCCCCTTCTGAACAACCCCCCCACCACCACATTTGCCTATTCTGGGACTTACCCCTTCGTCTTCAAAGCAGGGTGTTCTCAGTGATCTGTGCAGGGGTGGGAGTCCTGTCATCATAATGTGGACAGAGGGTATTTTCCTCCATATTTCTTCCCCTGTTTCCCCCCACAGCTGTCCATATGCAATGGTGTAACGGGTGAGCTCCACCTCCACGGAGACATCCTCAAATGCCTGTGTTAGCTGACTATGTGTGTGCCTGAAACTGCGCTACTGCCTGGATAACTCCAGGTGGCAGGCAAGCAGTGAGGCACCCCCGAGGGTGTAGAGCAGTCTGATGAGACGCTCAGTCCTCCCTCCCCAGGCCAGCCCCCAAACGACCGGACTCCATTCCTGAACTCGGGTCACCAGTATGGCAGGAGGTAAGGTGCCAGCAGCTCAGCCCTCCATGCCACTGGGCTGGCTTGACGGCCCTAGTCAACAATTTCTGGCAAACAGAAGGGTTCCAGAGCACTGGAGGAGTGAAAATTTAGTCCCACGTCATAAAAGCGGCAGTTGAGAGGATGCTGCCAACTAAAGGCTGGTCAGTCTAATGTCAGTGGAGAACTTGTTAATGGAAACACTACTGAAAGAAAGGCCAGTGGAGTGTCTTCAGTTCACTGAGTTGCAAGACCCAAGGCAGCATGAATTCATGGAAGGGTCATGTCAGATGAATCTGATCAATTTCTTTAACTGGATGACAAGAGAAATCAATTAGGGTGAGGCAGAGGATGTGGACTTCAGCAAGGCCTTTGACACCCTACCACACAGTAGGCTTACATGGAATCTGGGCTGTTTGGGTATGTGGGACCCAATGTGGTAAACTGGGTACGGAACTGGTTGATCGATAGATGACAGAGGGTGGTGGTAAATGGCACTCCCTCTAATGAGAGGAGTGTGACCAGCAGAGTACTTCAGGGATCAGCGCTAGGACCAGTCCTCTTCAATGTCTTCATAAGCAACATTGCAGAAGAGCTAGAAGGGAAGGTATGCTTCTTTGCAGATGACACCAAGATCTGCAATAGAGTATATACTCTGGAAGGGGTAGAGAGAATGTGTAGGGTCCTGAGAAAACTCAAGGAGTAGTCAAGGGTATGGAAACTGGGTTTCAATGCAAAAAAGTACAAAATCATGGAGCCAGGGCACAGAAACACAGGGGCAGTGTATAAAATGGGGAGAGATGTATTGATGGGCATAAAGCAGGAAAGGGACCTTGGGATTATCATATCTGATGACCTCAAGGTGGGGGAGCAGTGCAACAAGGCAGTAGGCAGGGCCAGTGGGATGCTGAGATATATAGGGAGGGGAATCACCAGCAGGAGAGAGGTGGTATTACCATCATATCGATCATTGATGAGGCCCCCACCTGGAGTATTCTGTCCAGTTCTGGAGACCACATCTCAGGAAGAACTTAGATAGAGGCTGTCTAGAGGAGAGCAACTAAAATGGTGTAGGGTCTACATCATAAGCCCTATGAGAACAGACCAAGGAATCTCAGTATGTACACCCTGGAAGAGAGGAGGGAGAGGGGGGACATGATAGAGACCTATAAGTACCTCATAGAAATGAACAAGGTGCAGAAGGGAGTATTTTTCAGAAGAGAAAAGTACGCCAAGACAAGAGGGCATGTAATGAAGCTGGAACGGGGGAAATTTAGGAGGGATGTAAGGAAATACTTCTTCACTGAAAGAGTGGTTGATGCCTGGAACAGGCTTCCAGCTGAGGTGGGTGGTGAGAGCGAAATCAGTAGAGGGCTTCAAGCATGCGTGGAAGAGACAGCTGTCATCAGCCCATGGGTTAAGCCCTTAAATTTAGTTGCTGTTCTGTTCTTCGTGCATATATTTTTTACTGCAGGTGCCACTGTCTGTAAAACTATTTCTCAGGGAAGTGATTTGAGAAGAATAAGGTTGGATATACATAATACATTCCAGCCTTTGGAGGGTTAGCAAAGTCCTAGTGCATATCTTGTATCCCAGTGACCCCGTGAGTGAGTGTGTGTGTGTGTGTGTGTGTGTGTGTGTGTGTGTGTGTGTGTGTGAGATGGATCTGAGTTGGGAGGAGCACTTATTATTGCAGAGGTCAGGGCACATATCCTGCTCTCTTTCCACCTCCTTGCCTATCTAAAGTTGCACCCCCACACACACTCACCTCCTACAAATAGGGAGTAACAATGGCAAACGCCAGTTGATAATAGTGAGTGGTGAGAGCGAAAAGTCCTACATTGTTGTTTGGCGGCCGTATGTATCTTGTATCGCACCTATACTTATTGTGCCGATTTATTGTTGCTGATAGTTTTTCTTTAATATGTTAATGGTAGTCTGGGCAACAATCTCCTTGAACTGGTGGCCTTGATGGAAGAGGGATGCCTGGATATCGTAGCAGTCACAGAAACATGGTACACAGAGAACCATGACTGGGATGTTAACATACCAGGGTACGTAACCTACAGGAGAGACAGTGTGGGGAGAAGAGGGGGAGGAGTAGCTCTCCATGTAAAGGAAGGGATAAAAGCAACTGAACAAAAGAGTAAACAGGGAGGAGAGGAGGCACTGTGGGTCACCTTAGAGACTGGAAATGGCACCACAGTCTGCACAGGGTTGTATACAGACCCCCATGTCAGGAGGAGGAATGGACAAGGATATAATAGAAGGCATTCTTAGGATGGCAGAGAAAGGGAGATACTGTTGATGGGAGACCTGAATATGCCAGATGTTAACTGGAGCATATTTGCTGCAGCCACATCAAAGAGCAGGGCCATTCTCGATGCTCTACAGGTGGCATGCCTCAGACAGCTAGTTTTGGAACCCACTCATGAGGGAGCAATCTTAGACCTCATACTCTCAAATGGGGACAGTGAGAGGATCTCAGATCTAGAAATGGGTTGCCATCTGGGAACAAGTGATCATCAAATAGTGTGGTTCATGATAAACTGAGCTACAGAGTCAAACCATACAAAAGTGAGGGTACTGGACTTCAGGAGGGCTGACTTTGGCAAGATGGGAGAGTGCCTTAGAAAAGCACTAGCAAACAGACTAGAAGGAGGGGTGGAGCAACACTGGGGAAACATCAAAACTGCCATCAAAGAGACAACAAGCCTTTGTGTGAAACAGAAAAACAAATCAAAACGAAAGAAAAAGGCACTATGGTTCTCAAAGAGGTGGCAGGGAAAGTCCCGGAGAAAAAAAATAGCATTCAGGAAGTATAAGGAAACACAGAAGGAGTAGGACAGAAAGCTGTAGCAGTTAAGGCAGAAGGAAGCAGGGAGGGAAGTCAGAATAGCAAAGGCCCAAACCAAGGAAAAGATAGCCAACTCAGTTAAGAAAGGGGATAAAACCTTTTATAGGTACATCAGGGAGCATAGAAAGACAAAGGGAGGGATAGTGAGGCTGAATAGAATGGATGGTGGGTGGGCAGAGAGGGACAGTGAAAAAGCAGGGATACTGAACAAATATTTCTGCTCAGTATTCACAAAAGAGGAGGAGGGAGAGGTGCCTAATCCAATTAACAGAAGCACTCTTGATAGGGGTGTCAGTCCTTTCACAGAAGAAAGGGTTCTGAAAGAATTCCTAAAACTGAAGGTGGACAAAGCAATGGGGCCTGATGGAATTCACCCCAGAATTCTAAAAGAATTAAGGGGAGAACTAGTGAAACCACTGACTACCGTTAACAAATCATGGGAGGATGGTGTGGTGCCTGAGGACTAGAGGAAGGTGGATGTGATTCCTCTTCACAAACGTGGGACCAAGACAGAGGCAGGAAACTACAAACCTGTCAGTTTGACCTCTGTGGTACGGAAAGTGATGGAATCACTTATGAAGGAAAGAATTGTTGAGTACCTAGAGGCCAGTGGAGCACAGGACCCAAGGCAGCATGGGTTCACAGCGGGAAGGTCATGTCAGACGAATCTAATTGATTTCTTTGACTGGGTGACCAAAGTAGTAGGGCCAGGAGGGGCTGGGGACATGGCCTACCTAGACTTTAGCAAGGCATTTGACACAGGCCCACACTAAAGATTAATAGATTAACCAGCCTGGGAGGGTCCCAGGGTGGTAATCTGGGGAAAAAAATGGCTGGACGACAAGACAGAAGGTAATTGTAAATGGAGTCCACCCTGAAAAAAAAGAGGGGTTACTAGTGGGTGTCAGCTGTCTGAGACTGGGTCCAGTCCTTTAATGTCTTTTGTAAGTGAGCACTTGCAGAGGGACTGGAAGGAAAGTATGCCTTTGCAGATGACACAAAGATCTGCAACAGGGTGTATGCACAAGGCGCATGGAAAGGATGAGAAGGGACTTCAAGATTGGAGGAATGGTAAGAAGTATGGCAGCTTGATTCAATGCAAAGAAGTGCAAAATAATGCACCTGGAAACAAAAACCAGGGAAGAGTACACAATTGGGGGAGAAAATAACAACAAAAATGGAAGGGACCGGGGGTAATCATATCAGATGACCTTAAGGTTAGCAAGCAATGTGAGAAGGCAGTAGGGAGGGCTGGGGTATACTGGGATGCATATGGAGAGGCATCACCAGCAGAAAACCGAAGTTATCCCTCTGTACAGAGGGCTGGTAAGACCCTATTCTAGAGTACTGCATCCTGTTCTGGATACCCCATCTCCACAAGGACACAGACAGGATAGAGGCAGTCCAGACGAGGGCAACTAAAATGGTGCAGGGTCTGCAAGAGAAGCCATACGAGGAGAAACTAAAGGAGCTTAATATATATACCCTTGAGGAAAGGAAGGAGAGGGGGACATGATAGAAACTTTAGGCACCTCAGTGGAATCAACAAAGTCCAAGAGGGTAGCATCTTTCAGAAAAAAAGATGCAAGAACAAGGAACACAATTTAAAGATAGAGGGGGTTCAGGGCAATGGTGAGGAAGTATTTTTTCACAGAGAGGGTGGTGGACGCATGGAACAGCTTTCCTGAGGAGGTTGTGGGGTCTAAAACTGTGGGAGAATTCAAGAATGCATGGGACAGACATAAGGCAATTCTTATAGGGGAGGTAAGAAGAAGTAGGCTGTTGGTTAACTAGGATCTGCAGCTTATCCTATAGGTAGGGAAATTGGCAAACTAGGTGGACCAAGCGGTCCTTATCTGTCAAAGTTTATGTTTCTGTGTTTCTATGTTACTTCAGTATAACACACATTTCATTGTCATAATCATGATTATGAAAAAATATATATATTTGGAAAAGAAAATTAACCAGCAAGCAGCAGACACTGCACCCTGACCTTATGGAACAATAGGTGTGCAAAACCAGCTGTGAAAACTGATGAAAACCTGATCCGAACCATCTTAAAATGACTGCTCCGATTAATATTTCAAATGTAAAAAAGTGCTAAAGCAGGATCAAAATCAGGAAAAAAAGGGTATCGTTCAAAACTGGAGATAAAGGGTAATCTAAAATGGAATTGAAAAAGCATAGGTAGATAGTTTCATCGTAACATGTCCTACTGCTTTAAATCTTCATAAAACTCTTACTGTTTATAACGTAAATTGGACGCACAGTGGTGGCTTGACTCAGCATAAGCCATTTCTCATCACTTGGAGGGTGCAGGACTTACATAAATCACTTCTGGCTCTGCCAGTAGAGCCATTTGCCTGCACAGTGGTGGCTCTACACCGGGGCACACCAGAGAATGTGCCCTGGTAAAAATATTTTGTGCCCCAGTTCATGCCTCATATGGTGCAGAGCTTCCTCCATAGTAACAGTATATCAGTGCCCCAGCTACCATCTGTTGTGCCCTGGCAACCAACAGTGGCTAGAGCCACTACTGTTCCTGAACCCCCTCACATGAGAAGATAAATGGCATATTCTAAGTTAGCCCATTGAGTAGTCCATATTTATAAAATTATTTTTAAAAAGTATGACTTAAGCAAAGAGTTTAATTGCTAATAAAAGTGAATTGCAGTGGTTTGTTTCAACAGTGTCTCTCAGGGGAGTGTTAAATCCTCTGTATTTCAAGAGCTTTGTTTACGTGTTGGTATTCTCCGCAGACCAACACTGCTCAGGTTTACAACGGTTTCTTATCCTCTGCTGCCTAGCTACTGAATGAGCAATTTAAGGTCAAGGATCACAATTACTGTCAATAAAGAGACCTTTGAAATGTCCCTCCTTTCTGAGTTCTCACATTCAAGGAGAAATCTCAGCTATAAGAAAAAACATCAAAGAGTTACACACATTTAGTGTGGTGATGGCTAGCTCTCTGTACCTATATTGAGAATATTGGCTAGGCAACCATGCACAACCAGCCTCTGCTGCCACAGAGGGGTTCTAATTACATCAGACCTCAAGAGCACTGCCATAGAGGGGTTCTAATTACATCAGACATCAAGAACACAGGTTGGTTGGGCATGACTGTCTGTCCAACATTTTATATAATGTAAAGTTCAATTTTACTTTTTCATTTTTTTTTTTTCTTTTTATGAAAGTGGCCTCACAGCATTGCGTAGCCACAGCAAACACCACCAGTTTTAGTTTGTAACTTGAACCAATTCCTGTGTGCATGGCAGCAAAGCACCTGGTGCCATGAGAGTTTCAAATCAGTTGGGTTCAGTGGCATTCCATGACCTTTAAACTGTGACACAACAACATTTCAGCTGAGATGGAAATCCATATAGAACAAGGGACAGCTATACACTATGTAGTGGATAGGCAGACCACGGGCATGGTTGACCCTATGGGAACACAGAAACAGACGTCGTCAGTAGATAAGGGCCTCCTGGCCCACCTAGTCTGTCCTGTTTTCACTACCTACTGTGTCACCACAGACCCTAATTGATCTCAGTCCCCCCCGTGCCTTATTTCTAAGGTCCCCTTGTGTCTATCCAATGCATGCTTGAATCCTGTTACTGTTTTAGCACCCACCACCTCTGCTGGGAGGCTGTTTCAGGTGTCCACCATCCTTTCCGTGAAGAAGTATTTCATCACATCTCCTCCGAGTCTCATCCACTCCAACTTCATAGTGTGACTGCTTGTCCTTGAGCATCTTCTTCTATGTAAAATGATACCTTCATGTACCCTATTAATACACCTGTGAGGTGTTTGAACATTTCTATCATGTTCCCCCTTTCTCTCCTTTCCTCTAGAGACTACATGTTTAATTCCTTGAGTCTTTCCTCATAGAACTTTTTATGCAGGCCCTGCACCATTTTGGTTGCCCTCTTCTGTACCAACTCCACTCTATCTATGTCCTTCCAGAGATGGGGCCTCCAGCACTGGACACAGTACTCAAGACGGGGTCACACCATCGATCTATACAGGGGTAACACTATTTCCTTCTTTCTGCTGGTGATACTTCTCCCTATGCACCCAAGCATTCTGTTAGCTTTCCCCACTGCCTTATCACACTGCTTTGCTACCTTCAGGTCATCAGAAATGATTACCCCCTGGTCCCTTTGCTGTTTTGTGGTTGCCAATATTTCCCCACCCAATTGGTACACTGCCCCAGGTTTCTGTGCCCCAAGTGCATGATTTTGCACTTTTTTTGCATTGAAACCCAGTTGCCAAACCCTTGACCAGCCTTCCTGCTTTTTCAGATCGGCCCTCATTTTGTCTACCCCCCCCCCGGTGTGTCCACCCTGTTGCAGATTTTTGTGTCATCCACGAACAGGCATACTTTCCCCTCCAGCCTTTCTGCAATGTTGCTAATAAAGACATTGAAGAGGACTGGGCCTAGTACTGACCCCTGTGGCACCCCACTGGTCACCTTACCTTCTTCAGAGTGAACACCATTTACCACCACCCTCTGACTCCTGTTGCTTAGCTAACTTTCTACCCATTTTACTACTTTTGGACCCACTCCTAGGCTTCTTAGCGTGCTTACTAGTCTTCTGCATGGAATGGTGTCAAAGGCCTTACTGAAATCTAGGTAGGCCACATCCACCGCTCCACCCTTTTCCACTGTCCTGGTCACCCAGTCAAAGAACTCAAAAAGATTTGTCTGGCAAGATCTCCCCCCTTTGAAACCATGCTGCCTTGGATCCTGTAATCCACTGGTCACAAGATATTCCCTGGTCCTTTCCTTCAGTTGTGAGTCTTTTACGCTACCCATCATTGAAGTCAGGCTGACAGGTCTGACATTTCCTGCCTCCTGCCTATTACCACTTTTGTGAAGTAGGGCCACATTTGCCCTCCTCCAATCCCCCTAACGTCCCTCGTATCTAGTGATAGGTTGAACAGGACTGTCTGGGGTGCAGCCAGCTCCTCCTTGAGCTTCCTTAGTATACTAGAGTTTGCCTTGTCGGGCCCCATTGCCTTGTGCACTTTTAGATGTGCTAGTTCCTTGAGGACTCTCACCTCTGTAAAATGACTAGTTTCCACCTCCCTTCCTTTAATGCCCTTGTCCGTTATGTGTGGCCCGTCACCTAGCCTTTCCTCCGTAAATACTGAACAAATGTATTTGTTCAAAATGTCTGCTTTCTTTTGGTCCTCTTCCACACAAACCCTGCCTTCCCCTTTTATTTATTTATTTATTGTTTGGTAACTGGGTAAGTGCACTACAAATAGAAATGCCCATTTTCAGGCACAACTCGGGAGGTCACAAGTAGTTAGAATACAAAACATAATGGTAGATACAATACAACAACAAAAGCTGGCAGGAAGTACAAGTTAAGTTCAACACAGCAGTGGGCAGTAATAAGGTGGTGTTAGAAAGAAAATACAAATAAACGCAATTTCTCTAAGAGCATTTGTTGCAATCAGCTGAGGATGGCATTTCACACATAAACAGAGAAAAATACATAGGCAGACAACAGGAACTCAACAATCCATTGGGAAAGGCCAAAGATACAAAGTGGGAAATGCAGCTGCTGAGTTAAAAAAAAAAATACAGCAGTTAGTAACAATTTAATGACAAGACATACAGTATCACCTAAATAGGCACCAGGTTGGTAGGTATTTACTGTATAGGACTATGTGGAGGGGGAAGGGGTAGCAGTAAGCCTAGAAGTGGGGCAAGAGAGAGTAATGGGACAGGAGAGCCAGAAGAAGAAGGAAGGAGGCCTAGGCAGAGGTGAGGGTGAGGATGATCAGAGAAGTGCAAGAGAGGGGCAGAGTAAGTGACAATGGTGTAGTATGTATGAGGAGGGGGACTTTGTGACAGGGCTGAATAAGGCCCTGCCCCATTTGTTATGCAGAAAGTGTTTAAACGCAAGGATCTGTTCTATCCTCTCCTTTTTTGTCTCTTATCTGTCTGGTTGCACAAACAAATTTTCTTGTGAGACCTAAGAACTGATCACTCTGACAGTTTCACAAGTCTCCACCTCTCACTATCGCTCTGCCTTCCCTTGCTATTTCTGTCTTTTCTTCCCCCTTGCATATCTGCGGGTATACAACTATATGTGAATCTTTATGTGGAAATGTCACTGATATTGGGATGCCTTTGTTTAAAACTGTATATAGTTATACTGTTGAAATGATTGCAAAAAGCTATTTGGAACTGAAGGGATTAACCTGAGAAGCTGGTTTGCAAACTCTCTGAGATGCTGGCAACAAGAGGTCAGTTCTGGGTCACCATGTATTGTTTTGCTGCACCTGCAAGGAATGAAACTTACAAGAACATTCTGTAAACTTACAAGAACATTCTGTGAGAAGCAGGCTCTCTTAACGAGCTCCCTGCAAAGACTTGTTATAAAAAGAGCCGCAATGTTTTGCAAGAGAGAAAGAGAGACTGAGATCTGAAACTCTCAGAAGGACTGTTTTCTCTGTACTGCCTTTGTAAATAGTTATACTGAACACATTTTTATTTTTTATTTTGTTGTTATTGAGGAAAATAAAGTGCTATTTGCAAATTTTGAAACTGCTCCTGGTTTTCCTATGCTTCCTGACCTGTGCCTCCATGACAGGCTTCAAGGCAGATTAAAGCATATACAGGGGGCTGATTCAATAAGTTGATTCCGGTGTTCCTTTTTAAAGAGGGCATGACTTTGAGCCAGTCTGATGACTAAGGGAAGAGTGGTCCAGTATAGTGGGCCTGTGTGGGAGAAAGCACCAATACCCATGGAAGTTTTACACTTTGGGATCTGGAGGGTAGTTTGGTCAACAGATCTAAGGCCATATGCGGAGGTTTGTGTGTGTAACATGGAGGCTAGGGATAGGGGGTTCTTGATCTGATGATGCCATTAATTACAGATCCAAAGGAGAGGAGTCAGTGGGTGGTGGGGGTGGGCCATTTTAGGTCAGCATAAAGCTGACAGCGGTGCTTGCAGTGAGGGGATGCTGAGGTGTAGTGGTAGATATTATTGTATGTGGTGTCCCACTTGTGAAGAATGGCATTCAGCACACCTACATACATGACTGAGCTGTAAGCAAGGGCTGGGAGCAGAATGCCTTGGGCAACAGCTAACCTAGCTGAGGGGGTTAGGGCGTAGCTAGTTTTGTATGCGATCCCAATTTTGGCGTTGACTAACTCACAGTTGGCAAAGATATGCTGAACAAAGTCCAGGGATGCATCAAGCAGAATGCCCAGATATTTGGAAGAACTCACATTGTCCAATAGAGAACCATCCACACAGGAGATTTTAGGTCAGCCATGGTTAGCTTTAAGCCTGGCAGTGGAACCAAACAGCATGGCTTGAGTTTTTCCAGCATTAAGAACAAGTTTATTGTTGGAGAGCCAGGAGTGAATGTTTAGGAAGTCAGATATGAGAGAGAGAGAGACAGAGAGAGAGACACAGAGAGACAGAGAAGATATGTTCCTGGAGCTGAAATAAAGAATCAGGTCATCTGCATATAGCAGGGTTGAGCAAGTAGGGGAGATCAGTGTAATATTGTTAATAAAAATGGAGAAGAAGAGGAGGGGGCCTAGAATATAGCCCTGAGGAACTCCTATATTAATGGTTGTAAGATGAGATGTGGCAGAGTTAAATTTCATGACCTACTTCCTGTTTGAAAGATAGCTATTAAACCAGGCCACAACTTCTGGCGAGAAACCAAGAGACAGTAGTTTGGTAAGGAGAAGAGGGTGGCCAACAAGGTCAAATGCCTTAATTAGGTCTATAAAGAATACACCCATCAGAAAGCCATTATCCCCGGATGCCACGCCGGCGACCTGGGTTCGGAGATGGACTTGAGACGTCGGGGGTCGGCAAGGGAGGGAAGAGATTGAGCATCTGAAGGACTGCTGTCTCTTCCCAGGGAGGGTTTTGGGGGATCTACCACTCAAGGGTGGCCTCTGGCGGTGGTTGGGGGCGTAACAAATGTAGTGGCACTCACATAAATGGGGGAGGAGTTGCAGCGGACATTGCCTTGCATAGCCGAACCCCGAGGGGCAGGAAAAATCAAGATGGAAAACCCCTGGCCACTTGGGAGGTGAAGGCAGGGTAAGTAGGCTGAGCCCACACACCCAAAGCCGGCTCGGACCTCAGCTTGACTCTCCGTGGTCCTGCCTCCACATTCGGGTCATGGGGGGGAAGCCAGCACCCGATTCTTCAGCCGGGTAAAGAGCACAGCGGGCAGTAGAAACAATATGCCTAAGTGCCCTAGCTAGAGAGATGCCCAAGTGACCAGTGACCGGAGATGTAAAAAGAGTTAGAGAAAAAAAAGAAAGCCATTTATTTATTTAATTTATCAAGTCTAGGATTACAAATACCTTTGAGCCTTGGCTCTTTTACAAAGGTTCTACTTCAGAGAAATCCAAATTATGGGGAACATCAAGACAGACATTACAACAATGTGGACATTGCAAACAGAGTACAGATTAATACAATTCAAGGGTAGCATTGTAACAAGGCAGCCAGCGGCATTTGTCAGAGAAAATAGACAACAGATAAGAAGTGCCAGAGTCATAGGGAGAGGGAAGAGGGTAGGGGGGAGAACGAATGTTGGAAGGGTGGGGAGAGGGTGAAAAGTGCAGCATTGGGTATACCAAGATGTGAGGGTAGAATCCAGTGGGGGGGGGGGACAACTAGAGCAGAAAGGGAAGTGGAGAAACAAGGTTAAGTTCATCCATGGCAGTACTGGGATCGTTAGTGAATTTGAGGAGGGCTGTGGCAGTGCTATGTCTTTTACAGAAACTGTGTTGGGAGTTGGAGAGGAGGTTATGATCAAGGAAAAAGGAGATAGTTTGGCAACCAGTTTTTCTAAAATGTTGCTAAGAACTGAGAGGATGGCGATTGGTTGATAGTTAAAGATGGCCTTGGGATCCCCCTTTTTCAAAATCAGAGTGATTCTGGCGATTTTCCAGATGCTAGGGACTGTGCTATAGTAGAGAAACAGATTAAAGATTTTTGCCAGGGAGGAGGCGATAAAGGGAGCAGCAAGTTTCAGGGGCCTGGGCTCAAGACTTTCTGAGCCAATGCTAGTATAGTCAGAGATGGTGTTTAACAGTTTAAGGACATCTACCCTGGTTATGGCTTTAAAATAGGAAGGTGGGTGCATGTGCATGGATTTGGTTTTAGTGTGGGGGGTAATGCACTGACCGAAAGGGAAAGAAGGTGTGTATTTAGAAAGATCAGAGAAGTGAAGGTTAAAGGAGTTAGCAATGGTGGCTGGATTATTACAGTGTACACCATTTAGGACCATATCAATAGTTGACTGGGACTGTTCAGCTCCGAGGAAGGTCTTTGTGTGTGACCAAAATTTCCTTGAGTCACCTGCCTCATCCATCAGTAATCCTTTGCAGAACGAGCTCTTTGCTAAACGTATATTTCTTTTGCATGCATTCCTCCGTGCCCTACAGTCATTGTAATCTGATGGAAGACCAGCGATCTTAAAACACTTTCAGCTTTAGTTCCTAGCTCTGATTTGTGCAAGTAAGTTTATATGGAGCCACCTAGTTGGTGTACCCCAGACTCGGTGTGTGATGGAGGGTGTGTGCATGTCCTGGAGTGCCCCAGACATGGTTAGAAAATAGTCAAGAGCAATCTAAATGGCATTGGCTGAATAGATGCAGGACCAGTCGACCATAGAGATATCGTGCAGAAACTGAGTCTGATCTAAGTTGCCAAAGTTACGGAAAGTAATGTATTTAGGAGGGGGAAGGGGTCAGCTATGGAACGCCATATACAGAATATTGGGGAGTGGTCACTTATGGCATAAGCGAGAGTTCCAGCTGTAGCTATTCTGTTAATACAATTTGTCACAGTCGATTAGGGTACTAGATCTGGAGGTAGATGTAACTCTTTCAGCTCTGTGATGAGTTGGTAAAGGTTGTGTCCTTGAACTATAGTATGGAGGGTTTTATTAGCTTTGCCAAGCCAGTTAAGGTTAAGGTCACCTAGGAAGAGTACTTCATTGCATCCAAAGGTCAAAGCAATCTGGGAAGGAGATCCACAAGACCAGTGGTACCACCTGGGGAGGGTTGGAAGCAGAGACAATATGCAGTTTCTTTGTGCCTAGGAGGAAGGTAGCCTGAAGGAATTCACAGTGGGAGAGGGCAGGGGTAGAAAGAGTGGAGCGGTGCATTGGTCCTCTATGGAGACCCCGCAGTGGAGACCAAGGAGGATGCTGGGAACCTCCACAAGCGAGAGACCCAAAGGAGGGTGGCATGGGACCCCACAGGGGAAGGAAACAGCTCCTGCTGGGAGACTCAGTTGTTATGGGGGTAGAACTGGGAGAGGGAGGTAAGGTGCCTGCCTGGTACCATGGCTTGGAGAGACAGGAAGCGAATCCTCAAGATTGTGGAAGCAGCTGCATGGGAGAGGGAGCTGGGTGTCATTGACCTAGCTGAGAATGGGATCAGAGCAGTGCAGGAGGAGTTTGTGGAGTTGGGAAGGGGCCTTAGACAAGTAGCACGCATGGTAACCTTCTCGGAGGTGCTGCCTGTCTATGGCATGAGTGAGGCTAGGGTACTCCACACCATGGGATTCAATGAATGATTGAAAAACTGATGCGGAGCACAGGGTTTTGGCTTCATTGGGGACTGGGGGTCCACCTGGAGGGATATAGGCCTATACTGGCATGATGGTCTGCATCTGTCCAGGAGGGGAACCAGGGTGTTAGGTTTAAATGCTTCATGGGAAACCTTTTAAACTAGCCAAGGGGGAGGCACTGAAAAGGAGCAGGGAATTCCCAGCCCCCCCCCCACACACACACACAAAACAGTGTAGTTAGTGAAGTAATAACCAAGGTAGAGAACTTGATAGGAAGCAGAACAGGGGTCAATAGAGAAAAAGGCAGTAAGAGTAGGGATGGGGCAAAAAGGGGTAAGTCCATCAAAAAGTGGAGGACGATTCGTACCAATGCCCATAGTCTGGGTAACAAGCTTCCTGAACTAGTGGCCTTGATGGAAGACGGACGGCTGGATATTATGGCAGTCACAAAGAACCATGACTGGGATGTCAACATACCAGGGTACACACTCTACAGGAGGGACGGGGGGTAAAAGAGGAGGAGGAGTAGCTCTCTACATAGGGGAAGGGATCAAAGCAACAGAACTAAAGGGTAAACAGGGAGGGGAGGAGAGGAGGCACTGTAGGTCACCTTGGAGATAGGAAATGGCACCACAATCCGCACAGGTGTTGTTTACAGACCCCCGTCTCAGGGGGAGGAAAGGGACAAGGAAATGATAGAAGGCATCCTTAGAATGGTAGAAAAAGGGGAGATATTGTTGATGGGGGACCTGAATATGCCAGATGTTAACTGGAGCACATTTGCTGCAGCCACATCCAAGAGCAGGGTCCTTCTCGATGCCCTACAGGAGGCATGCCTCAGACAGCTAGTGTTGGAACCCACTCGGGAGGGAGCAATCTTAGACCTGGTGCTCTCAAATGGGGATGAAGAGAGGATCTCAGATTTAGAAGTGGGTAGTCATCTGGGAACAAATGACTACCAAACAGTGTGGTTCACGATAAATAGCTGTAGAGTCAAGCCATACAAAAGTGAGGGTACTGGACTTTAGGAAGACTGACTTTGGCAAAATGGGAGAGTGCATAAGGAATGCACTAACAAATGAGTGGGAATGAGGGGTGCAGGAACAATGGGGAAAAATCAAAACTACTATCACAGAGGCAATAAGACTTTGTGTGAAACAAATAAACAAAACAAAGGAAAAAAGCACTATGGTTCTCAAACGAGGTGGTGGGGAAGGTTAGGGAGAAAAAGACAGCATTCAGGAAGTATAAGGAATCACAGAAGGATTAGGACAGGGCACTGTATCAGTTAAAGTAGAAGGAAGCAGGGAAGGCAGTCAGAATAGCAAAGGCCCAAACAGAGGAAAAGATAGCCAACTTGGTTAAGAAGAGGGATAAAACTGGACAACTCTGTTTATCTAGACTTGCTGCCTACGGCTTCTGACTTCTGGGAACCTGGGCATTTACAAAGTCTAGCGGCTGCCTTTTTTATCATTGTTTAAAGCGTATAAGTGTACTTAAAGTGTATAAGTGTACTTAAGATGCATTTCTTGAAAGTTTAGCAGCTGAGCGCTTTGGCAGATGTTAAAGTCTGCTTAATTTCCGAAGCGCTACTGCCTGTTAATGATTGCCTCTCTGGTTGTCTGCTCCTATAGCTATGGGCTTCTCCGATAGCTACTTTTCTTTCCTTTCTCCCTGCCTTGCCTAAATCCACACACCAGCGTCGTACTCTACCCCCACCTAACTGCTAATGTCTTTGCTCAGTGACTTGAGCAATCCCATCCCTACAGCCCATAGCACCAGTCGGAAGTCCTTGCGCTCTCTGCACTGACACTCCTCTCTCCCTTGTCCTGCAAATTTCTCCACTTAAACAACTCGCTGGAAATTACTACCCCCATCCGCTTTTGTCTAAAGCTATCTCTGTTGGCTCCTTTGGCATGAAATCCCCCCTCCCTGCTGTCTGCACCTCGATTTCTTTCTAAGACCTCTCACCTCCTCCCAGCCTTTTTTTATTTATTTATTTTATTTAGTTTTTGTTGACCGGGTAAGTGCACTAGACAAATCCTGCCTATTTTCAGGCACAACCCGGGGGGGAAGGAGATACAGATCAATGCCAACAGACCTTGAACCAGATTAAGCTGTTGGTGGTATTTTTAGTGAATGAGGGAAATTTGGCCAGGACACCGGGGAAATTCCTCTACTGTTTTCGATAAGTGTCATGGGATCTTTAACATCCACCTGAACTACCCTCATGCTGCACTACAGTGTCAGTACTGGGATATTAACCCAAGTGCCAGATGTGGGAACTGAACCTACAGCCCTCTGATCTCCCGGCCTCAGAAGCTTTTGTTTCCTAACCACTCCCCCCCCAACCTGGGCTTTATATGCCTAACACAGCATCTGTTTTTCCCCAGGATTTTGGCCAGTGACTTGGGCTCCCCATATGGCCAGGACCCACTTCCTCCGCCAGGTGGACGCCTCCTTGCAAGCCAGACCAGGCGCACTGCCACCCGGCTCAGCCAGGTATGTTAAACTGCTGGCTACTCTTGGCTAGCCCCTGATTGGTGGAATCTCCCTTCGCCTGCACGATGATTGGACAGCCCCCTGTCTGAGCTCTGCAGTGATTGGCTGCTTGGACAACTCTGTTTATCTGAACTTGTTGCCTACAGTTTCTGACTTTTGGGAACCTGGGCTTTTGTCCTGCCCACCGCCCCAACCCCAACCACTATCAAATATAGCTATGCTCTGCCCATCACTCCTTATTGGCTATCTGCTTTCTCCCTCCCCCCTTCTTCTCTGGCATCCCCTCCCACAACTGCTCCAGATCTAGCCGCCCTTCCACACCTATGGCACAGTGTATCGTGTCAATCCTGCACTCATTCAAACAAATGGCCCTTGCCTATATTATTCTACTCTCCCTTTTGACTAGCCACTCTGAGCCCTGCAGTAGGACACACCTTGCAGCCTGTGATCTCAACTATAGCCCAAACTACTCTGTTGGCTGCTCAACAGGAAATTTCTTTGTCAACAACAACAGACCTTGGTCTCCATTCCACACACAACCAATGCCACTCAGCTGGCAAACCCACAGCAAGCATGCAGATTGTTTTATTCAACTAGATATATTCCTGTTTAGTATGTCATATAAAAATAAGATCCAACAACGCTGCAGTAGAAGGCGTACTAGGCGGACCTACAGACTGCTGCGAATGCACCTTTGGAGAGTAGTTCTCACGTTACTTATGCTATCAGGCAACGTTAACCCTACTCCAGGTCCTAATGGGACAACCTCAAATAAGGAGCACCCCAAACAAGGGTCTATTAGGCTTGCCACAATCAGTGTCTGTAGTCTTTTACACAAAATGGATATCCTTAAAGTGTGGGTGTCAATGCACAACCTGGACATATTAACAATTGTGGAAACGTGGCTATCTCCCAAAATTCTGGACTCAGCAGTCACCCTGCTGGATTATACAATTTTCAGGCTTGATAGAACCTCAAAGAGGGGGGCGGTTGCGCAGTCTACTTAAAAAACTCCATCAGAGGGCTAGCCCTGCCACCTATGGATCTCAGTGGCCCTGCCCAAATATTAGCCATAAAAGTACTCCTGGGTGCACACAACAAAGGCCTTACCATTATCTCGGCATACCGCCCAAGGACCCGTCTCCTAGCCTTCACAGTATCTTGGATTATTTACGGGCACAAAAACAGCTTTCGGAGACGATTATAATGGGTGACATTAACAAATTGGCAATCTTCAGCAAATGGGACTATAAAGAACTCCTCAGTGTCACTGCACTTCTCCCAACTTGTCAACCTGCCAACCAGAACAAATTACAAAACTAGGACCAGCACCACTATTGACTGGATTTTATCTAACCACCCAAACCACATCTCTAATGTTACTGTCCACCCAAACTCTGTCAGTGATCACTCCCCTATCACAAGTTGCTGGTCAAATAAGTTCCCCACCCCTAAACGTATTATAATCTACAACTGAATGCTAAAGCGTAGTCACCTAGCTCTCCTAAAGCAACAACTCAGATCGCAAGACTGGACCTTTCTTGACTCTATAGATGATGTTAATGTGGCCTGGAACACTTAATCAGCATTTTCAACCTGGCCTGCAGTACCCATGCACCACTGAGAAAAAGGAAGGTCCGTGGGACGGTCAACTCCTGGATCACGCTAGTAAACAGTATGAAACAGCGGGACCATCTTGGCAGCTAGCCAAAGCCTCTGGGAAACAATGTGATCTACAGGCGTACAAAGCAGCTAGGAATGCTTGTATGAGAGCAATCTGCCAATCAAAAAGAAAGCATCACAGAGAACTGCTATCTGACTCCTGGGGAGACAGCAGGAAATTTTGGTTGAATATAAAAGACATAACTGACAAAGAAGAAAAGATCTCTCCAACAATGTTAAGCCACAATGGCAATGCCATCACTGACCTGGTCACTATCGCCAATACTTTTAACACAGCTTTCATCAATCTATCTGATGTCCTCCCTTAAGACTTTTTTGATGATGCTCTTTCTATGACAACTAGGCCCACTGATAACAAAAGTCCTTACCACCCACCACTATACTTCAAGCGGGTCTCCACAGCCCTGTTCAGAAAATTCCTAACTAAAGTCTTGGGGAAATCTAGACACAGTGGGGACTCCTTCGACCTCAAACTCATCTCACTCACCCTAGATGAAGTTCTCCTGCCTATTACCAAGACACTTAATCTATTACTCTCTCTATCACAGTTCTCTGACATCTGGAAGACCGCACTAGTCACCCCAGTGCATAAAGCCGGTGATCGTACTCAACCTTCTAACTACAGACCAATATCAATACTCCCCCCTATATCGAAAGGTCTGGAACATATAGTAGCAAACCACCTTGTTGACTACCTAGAGAAGTGCTCACTCCAATGCCCTCAACAGCATGGCTTCAGGAAAAAAAAAAAATCACAGCACGACTACAGCCCTGCTAGCATATACTAGCTTCATACAAAAATCTTTCGACAAAAACAACCTCGTTGGAACGGCCTTCATTGACCTCTCGAAGGCATTCAATACCGTTAATCATCGACTCCTCCTTGATCAACTCACAAAATTTGGTCTCTCACCTGACACTCAAAAGTGGTTTGGGAGCTACTTGTCAGATAGGTCCCAACGAGAAAAGATAGCAAGCAGTGTCTCAAAACTACAAGCTGTCCGGTCAGGTGTCCCACAAGGATTTATTTTAGGCCCTCTCCTGTTCATCTTCCTAAACAATTTACCAAATGCATGTTAGCAAAGGACACTCCTATATGCTTATGATGCAGTCATCTTTACAAACCACCCTGATCCCTCTGTTCTGGAACACAACCTCCAGCTTGCCTTCCTTGAAATTGAAAAATGGTTCAATTCACACAAACATGTACTCAACTATAAAAAAAAACTAAACTCTTACTATTCTCAACCTCCCATCATAAACATAAAGTCATAAAGCAACTGCCTTGTCAGTCAAAAATAACCTTGGAGTCCCTCTTGCACAACTACAACAATTCAAATACCTTTGGGTTACCTTGGACAATCTCCTTTCTTACGTACCACATATTGAGACCATTGTCAAAACAGCGAATGCAAAACTAGGTCTGTTATTCAGGCATTGAAAAAGTCTGACCCCTGAAGCACTTAAACTTGCTATCAACAGCTCAGTTCTATCCATTATGGATTACGGACTGGTTATCTACGGCACTGCCTCTGTCACATCTCTAAAGAGGCTAAATACAACACTGAACAAAACCTGTAGACTATTCACTTGTGCCGAGCCCCGCACCCACACTTGTGATCTCTATGCGCAAACAGACTGGCTCAGTCTACAAGGTAGAATCAAGTACTATTCATGTATACACACGAAAAGGTGCTACAAGGAACCCTGTCAACTGGCCTCTCCAGTCTTCTACACAGATCCCTAAAGGCTCACCATACTTGGACCTCTGACTCAGACCTCTTACTCGTATCAAGGTTCAGAACCACCCAGTGCCAACGATCCTTCCTGTACAAAGCCCCTATGTGGCTGAAATGTCTGGTCCGTGATCTTACTAATGTTCCTCATCCTACTCAGTTTAAACGTCTCCTCCATCAGTATATTATGAATCAAAACAGTTGTGATTGCCCCATATAATCACACTACCAGCACTCTCGTGCCCTGAGAAAGACTGGTTCTATGACAAGGCCTCTGGCTGCCTCTTCTCCTCCCCCCCTTCCTTGCCAGCACCTCCCCTTCTGGATAGTACTGCCCTCTCCTTAGCCACCACTTATACTGCATTCATTGGCTACTGACTTCCCCCGACCCACTGTCCTCTCCACAACCTTTCCCTGGCTCTACTACCCCATCCCACCATCCTCTCCTTCCCTGTACTCCCTCTCTCCATTCCTTCCCCACTTTTTCCACCATCCTCTCCCTCCCTGAACTCCCTCACTCCTTTCCTTCCACACGTTTTTCCTCGTTTCTCACATGACAATTGCCACCTGGTGGCAATTTTCTCTCTCCCAGTAACTACTTGTCTCCCTCCCTAAACTCTGACTATGAACAACTTGTATTATGTACAGTAAAAGTCATTAACAATCTGTATTTCCCCCTTGTCTTTGTACTACCCCTCCCATAATGACATGGAACCTTTGTAAATGAGCTGTTCTGTGCTCAAAGGTATTGTAATCTGAGAATGAATGAATGAATAAATAAACAAATAAACAAATAAACAAATAAACAAATAAACAAATAAACAAATAAACAAATAAACAAATAAACAAATAAACAAATAAACAAATAAACAAATAAACAAACAAACAAATAAATAAAACCTTTATAGGTACATTAGGAGCAAAAAAAAAAAAAAAAAAAAGACCAAGGGAGGGATAGTGAGGCTTATAAAGGGGGGGAGGTGGGTAGAGGATGACAGTGAAAGGCAGAGATCCTGAATGAATACTTTGCTCAGTATTCACAAAGGAGGAGAGAGGAGGAGGAGGTACCTAAACCAAACAATAGAAGCACTCTGCATAGAGGGGTTGATACCAGTCCATTCACAGAAGAAAGGGTCCTGAAAGAACTCCTAAAACTCAAGGTGGACAAAGCAATGGGGCCTAATGGAATTCACCGCAGAATGCTAAAAAAAAAAAGGGGGAGAACTAGTGACACCACTGACTACCCTTTTTAGCAAATCATAAGAGGATGGTGTGGTACCTGAGGACTGGAGGAAGGCAGATGTCATTCTCCTCCACAAAAATGGGGACAAGGCTGAGGCAGGAGACTACAGGCCTGTTTGACCTCAGTGGTAGGGAACATTTTGGAATCACTTCTGAAAGAAAGAATTGTTGAGTACCTAAAAGTCAGCTGAGCACAGGACTCAAGGCAGCACAGATTCACAGTAGGAAGGTCATGTCAAATGAATCTAATAGATTTCTTTGACTGAGTGACCAAAGTAGTAGACCAGGGAGGGGCTGTAGATGTGGCCTACCTAGACTTTAGTGAGGCATTTGACACAGTCCCACACAAAAGATTAATAAACAAATTAGCCTGCCTGGGAGTGGGTCCCATGGTGGTAGCCTGGGTAAAACATTGTCTGGACAACAGGACGTAGAGGGTAATAGTAAACAGAGTCCACTCCAAAGAAAGGGGGGTTATTAGCAGTGTACTGCAGGGTGATTCAGTACTGGGACCGGTCCTCTTTAATTAATCAATCAATCTTAATCTTAATGTCTTTATAGGTGACATTGCAGAGGGGCTGGAAGGAAACATATGCCTCTTTGCAGATGTCACAAAGATCTGCAACAGAGTTGTTACACAATGGGGGGTGGAGAGGATGAGAAGGGACTTGGCCATGTTGGAGGAATGGTGAAAAGTATGACAGCTTAGATTCAGTGCAAAGAAATGCAAAGTAATGCACCTGGGAAACAATCCAGGGGAAGGGTACACAATGGGGGGTACTAACAACAACAAAAATGGAATGGGACCTGGGGGTAGTCATATCAGATGACCTAATGATAGGCAAGCAATGTGAGAAGGCAGTAAGGAGGGTTGGGGGGATACTGGGATGTATAGGGAGAGCATCACCAATAGAAAGCAGGAAATTGTTATCCCTCTGTGCAGACAGTTGGTGAGACCCCATCTGGAGTACTGCATACAGTTCTGGTAACACCATCTCCACAAGGACATAGACAGGATGTAGGCAGTCCAGAGGAGGGCAACTAAAATGGTGCCGGGTCTGCACCAGAAACCATATGAAGACAGACTAAAGGAGCTTAATATGTATACTCTAGAGGAAAGGAGAGAGAGGGGGGACATGATAGAAACTTTCAAGTACCTCAAGGGAATCAACAAAGTCCAAGAGGGTAGCATCTTTCAGAAAAAGAGATGTGCAAGAACAAGGGGGCACAATTTGAAGATAGATGAGGGACAGCTCAGGGGCAACATGACAAAGTATTTTTTCACAGAGAGGGTGGTGAATGCATCAGCCTTCCAGAGGAGGTCTCAAAAAAAGTGGGGGAAATTCAAGAATGCATGGGACAGACAGGCAATTCTAGTGGGGGTAGGAGGAAGTAGGCTGTTGGTTAACTAGGATCTGCAGTTTATCCAGAAGGTAGGGAAATGGGCAGACTGGGTGGGCCAAGCGGTCCTTATCTGCATTCTGTGTTTCTAGGTTAAGGTAGGAATTGTAAAATATAGCAACACCACCACCACCCCGTTTAGAGGTGAGTCTGTCACACCTGATTAGACTATAGTTAGGCAAAGAGCAAGCTGTAAGGTTCAGGCCACGTCTCAGACAGGTAGATGATATCAGGGTGATGTAATGCAACCGATGCCTCCAGCTCAACTAAGTTACAGAGGAGGCTCCTCATATTAAGGTGAACAACTCATTCTTGTCATTCCAATGTGCATCAGTGTGTGAGAGATGGGCCGATGGGCCAGGATTTAGTTCAACATCACCTGCAAGGATGAGAATGCACCATAGCTTACTTGCTACTTGCCAGCAGAAACAGGCCACATAGTCTATCAAGATGGCTCGATTGTGCAGCTAGCACCCCACTTTCTGCAGCTGCCCCTACCCTCCCCAATTGCCCCCCACACAGATGAATGCCGACTGACCTTGAACCAGATTAAACTGTTGGTGATATTTTTAGTGAATTTGGCCAGGATACCGGGGAAATTCCCCTACTCTTCCAGAAGGGGGAACCTCTGCCTCACAAGATGGAGGAACAAGTGATGGAGGAGATGGAAGTGGAGGCTGAGGTGGTGTCTTCTCACCCAGCTATCAGTGAATCTAAGGAGAAAGATATAGCAAAATACGTGGGACAAGTTACAGATTTACTGAGTGATTTATTACCTCATTTTATAACACAGATGGTGGATATAGATACGGAGGAGCAAAGGGCGTTGCCAAGTAAAAAAAATGAAGGATTCCATGAAGAGCTGGACAAACGAGTGATAACCCAATCTTGGGAGAGGTATCTCAGGTACAGGAGATGGCTGCTATGAATGAGCAGCCTCCGGAAGATGACGTGGCACAAGCAGTGAGTGTGGTTGCGCTATCAGTGACGGAACAGATCCAGAAACAATTCGGCATCCAGGAACAGGAAACACCAGGCGGAGATTCATGGTCTGCAGAAACAGCCCTACGAAATATGGGCTGGGCTCAGAACACACACACACGGGACTTGGATTCCTGACCCAGAATGAGTCGATCCAGAACAGGACAAGGACACTACAAGCACAAACAGGCCTATAAGGATGTCTGGAGAACAATTGAAATACAAAACTGGAGCTCTGGAGATCGACAGACAGATGCTACCCAGGTACCTAAGCTAGCTTCAACTGGGGCCCCACAACAAAAAGAGACACAAAAGAACTGTAATCAGATTAATTCTGAGGAAAGGCCTAGCACTTCAGAGGTCTACTAGACTGAGTTCCAATACTGCAAACAATACTGGAGTGAATACTGATGGGGGGGGAATAATGAAAGAAAAAGGGGTACTGCTGACAACATCAGGGGTTTTACCATGTCTGATCTTTTTAAACAGAAATTAGAACAGGCACCACGGAGAAATGCAGTAAGACTTAGATATAGGGAAGGCCTCCTGCAACAGCCTGACAGGTATTATGTGGCAAGACAGTTAATTAAAGGATCTATGCAATTCACTTCTGCAGATATCTATGCCGTGATCCATATATCAGGGGAAGATACCTTTGACATGAGTTTTAAAATGAATGCAGGTCTGGAAAGATTTTGGTTAAAATATAACACCCTTAAACAGGCACCCCTTTGGACCCCTTTATATGCCATCCCCCCTGACTAAACCCATGATAAAACTGGTGACAGTAATGTTCAGAAATGATGGGGTAAATGTGACATTTATCACTGACTCCAGAATAGATGCGATATTCTGGGCCCACCGGAGGCTATTATAGACACAGAAGGAATGCGGACAGGAGTTTGGAAGTTTAAAGTTAAAAATTGTTCCAAGTTAACTCTGACATAATACACTTACCCAATAGCTTCTTTCTGGGTATGGATTGAGGAGTTTGTTTTTATGGGGGACAACCCAGGGTGTGTTACAAGTGTGGAGCAAGAACACACTTAAGCAGCACTTGTGACATGCTAAAATGCTCCCTATATGGGGGATATGGGCACCCTAGTGATCATTGCGAGAACATTTTCCAGTGCAGTTTGTGTGATGAAAAAGGGCACACTTTTCATCAAAGCTCCTGGGCAAGACATAATCGAAGGGAGGGATGGGATCAGGATAATTTAGTACAGAACGCCCAAGAAAAGAGACGAGACCCTGAGAATACAGGCACCCCCTCTCATCCTACTGCCCCAGAACCAGAGATGTCAAGTGAAGTAATAAGGGGAGAAGACAGGAATATCCCAGAGGGTGGGGAAAGGGAAGAAACTGAAATACAGGCTGAGCCTACCCCTGTGCATATAGGACAGACAGGAAATAATTCCCAGAGCACTGTAGAAGGACAGACAGACCAGGGAGGGAGTAAGGAGTCACTTGGCAACCAGAATTTCCCCTCAACAGTAGGGAAAAGAGAACATCTCACTTAGAGGTAATGAGAGCATTGGCAAAAAACATAGCAGCCCCATTTGTAGTGCCCACTCAAAACACCTTTACCCTGCTACAAAAAGAATGAGGGGACTCGGACCAGGAGTCCGATATCTCACACAGATCAGAGATTTTATCAGGAATAGAAGATGAAGATATGAGACCTGTAGAGGAAAATAAAAAGAAGAAAGGGAAGAAAAGGAAAATAAGTAAGCAATAAGACACGATGGGGTGTGCATTATGGTGTGATAACCGCACTCCTAGAGGCGTAGTTAGGCACAAGGCCGAAGGCAGAGTGCTGGTCGTCCCTAGGAGTGCGGTTATCACACCGTAATGCACAACCCCAGAGTGTCTTATTGCGCTTATAAAATGTCCCTTTATTTTTAGAAGCAGTTTTTCTATTTTTAAACACATTTTTAAATAAGTAAAAATGTAAGTGAATCTGTGCTTTTAACATAAAATAGTCCTTCCGCCTATTGGTGCTAGATTAAAGTAGTGTTATACAGTGTGTGCCTCCCTGCTCACTTAAGCTTCATATTCCCCTGCCAGCCACAACAATTCACAAATGCTGTTTTTCTCATTCTAAGTATGACACATAGCCCCCTTATTTTATTTCATTCTCCTCACTCTGTAGACAAAACTAAAAGGAAGCCATAACAGGGGCTTCTCAGTTCTCCAGTGCTGCAAGCATGAGCGTGGTTCAAAACTGCCACACTCATTGACAGCATCATGAACTGCTCGGTCTATCCTAAAAGATAAACAGCAGGGTGAGTCATTTACCACTTTTTCTCTTTGTTTATATAGTATTATTGCTTATTTTCTTCATTCAGTTTTTTTCTCCTCTGGGTTTCCCCACATTCAAGAAATGGAATGTTTATCATGGAATGTTTACCACAGAATACAGAGATTCAAAATTCTGCTCAGTTCTACTAGCAGAATGTTCCTCTACTAACATACTGTACACACAGACAACAAACGCCTGTTTTAGAGCCAGAGACTCAATGATCTCACTTGTCAGAGAAAGCAGAAGATATTTCCCTGATAAGCACGTAAAGATAGAAGGGGGATTTTTCACTGTTAGCAAACAAACAGTTGTAATGAAAACTATAAACAATACTTAATGTTTCTAATTTATTTGTGTGTAATTTGTTTATGTGAGACGTTAAACCGAGGTCCCATCTGCCTGTTCTGGTGGTAGTTCAGGTGGATGTTAAAGATCCCATGGCACTTATCGAAAAGAGCAGGGGAATTTCCCCGGTGTCCTGGCCAAATTTTCCCCCATTCACAAAAAATACCACGAACAGCTTAATCTGGTTCAAAGTCAGTTTAATTCTTCTGTATCCCCCTCCCCCAGGTTGTGCCTGAAAATATGCAGAATTTGTCTAGTGCACTTACCCAGTCAACAAAAGCTAAATAAATAAATAAGTAAAAGAGAGTGTGACTATCTGGTAAACAACATTTAATTAATTTGTTTTATTTTATATTTAAGATAATTTTAATTTTAGGGCCCAGTTGAAGGTTTCTACAGTGTAAAGGTAGTGGCCATGTTTGTGGTGGAAGATTAGTTCTGGTTGTAGGGAGACTGATGGAAGATAATTCTGGTTGTAGGAAGACTGATCTGCTCATTGTATAATGTGGTTTAGGACCAGGATGACTGTGCATATACAGAGAATTAATGTACGGTCAGGTGATCTGTCTTGGCCAGTGAGATTTCTAGATTTTTTCTTGCCATTTTATAAAGCAACATAAGTGTATATAATCTAAGGAAGGCACTAGAATGAAGTACCTCACCCCCATTTGTTAGCATCATTACCACAATATCCATAACCTCCTTTAAGGTGTATAGTCTTAAAAATGATAAGAAGAAGACAGCAATTTTAGCATACCTTAAACAATTAGATGAGGTTTTTTTTTTTTTTTTTACAAGAAACAAGATTAAACTCAATCTTTGAAGTAGAACAAATGAGAAGGAGTTGGGTCTGGGGACCATCATTTTGGACTTTTGGGGAGGGTGTGGCAGATGGTATAGGGATTCTTTTTAGGGGGAACTAATTTTTCAATAACTATGGTAATAGATATTGTACCAGGAAGGGCTTTAATTCTAGATTGTAAGCACAGGGATTTTTTTTAGGTTAATTAACACCTATGTGCCACAAACTAAAACATCTAAAACAGAATTATTTGAGGCAATAAAACCTTTCTTGTATATATGTAAGCACGTTATTTGGGGTGGAGACTTCAATTGTAGTTTAGATGTTAAATATACAGGGGATACGGAACAAAATATATATTGTGTTTCCCGAGCATTGAAGAACCTAATAGCAGACACAAATTTGGTAGATGCATATAGAGCACTAAAAACAGATCATGGTGCAATATACCACAGACATACCTATGCACCTAGGATAGTCTATTTTTTTTCTCTAACCGTTGCAAACCTATTAAAGTTGATATTAAACCCACGTCATTTTCTGACCATTTCATGCTTCAGGCAACATTCAGTTTAGCAACGGCTCCACCAAGGTTATTATCACAGCCCTCAAGATGGAGACTGAATGCTCAGTACTAGACATACAAAAGGAGCTAAGGGTGGAACTAGCAGAGCCATTATCAGAACTGTTTAGTGAGTCTCTGAGTGCAGGAGAGGTCCCAGAAGACTGGAGAAGGGCTCATGTGGTCCTGCTCCATAAGAGTGGTAGCAGATATACTGCAGGTGGTGGCTGCTTCTAACTGAAAGGTGAAAGAAGGAATTTACAATTATCAGGAAAAGACAGTCTTGTTACAATTCTTAAGATTTTCAGTGCACAGGAAGATTTTAAACTCTGGGCGAAACATTTGTCACAAATCCTGAAATAAGTGCAGGTACAGGTTGGATATTTGACCCAGACAGTAAACTGTTTTCTGTGTTTATCTTTGTTTGCCTTAAAAGGCAATTCCAAACTTTCTCAGGAAGTGATTTCATCACAGAGACTTAATTCAACCAATAGCTTTGGTAACAGACCGAGAAGAATAGTATTATAAGCAAGTGTTTATAGCAAACTCATCAGAACAGCTAATATTTTTCCTAGCCAAACTATCTCTTGTTGGGAGCTGCAATATTGAACATAAATTTGCAAGAAAGCGAGTTATGCTCACAACAGAGGAGGGAACTTTCAATTGTCTGTGGTTTGTAGCAGATATACTGCAGGTGGAGGCTGCTTCTAACTGAAAGGTGAAAGAAGGAATTTACAATTATCAGGAAAAGACTGTCTTGTTACAATTCTTAAGATTTTCAGTGCAGGAAGAGTTCAAAGCACAGCTGACTTATTTTGGGCTGACTGCTTTTCAGAGCACAAACCACCAGGCTGTTTGGGGGCTGGGGAGGTTTACCTGTGTCTGACTTGGATGTCTGGATTTTTCTGTTTGATTAGCAGGGGATTTTCTCTGTCAAATTGTTGTGTATAGTATCTTGCAGACAGGAAGGCACTCATCGCAGCGGTGGGTCAGAGCTCTTAGCTGATTGTTTTGTGAAGTAAAGTGCCTGCCTGGTGCCATGGCTTGGAGGGACAGGAGGTGCATCCTCAGGATCACGAGAACAGCTGTACAGGAGTCTGAGCTGGACGTCATTGTCCACCTAGGGACAAATGACTTGGCTCATCATGAGATTAGAGCAGTGCAGAAGGACTTTTTAGAACTGGGAAGGGGCCTAAGACAAGTAGCACACACAGTATCCTTCTCAGAGGTGCTGCCTGTTAATGGCATGAGTGAAGCGAGGGTACTTTGCACCATGCAGTTTAATGAGTGGTTGAAAAAATGGTGTGGAGCACAGGGGTTTGGGGTTCCACCTGGAGGGACACCAGCCTATACTGGCAGGATGGTCTGCATCTGTCCAGGAAGGGAACAAGTCTTTTGAGCAATCGGTTTAAATGCTTCATTGGCAAGCTTTTAAACTAGTCAAGGGAGGCACTGATGAGCAGCAGGAAAATCCCAGCCTCTCCCTACAAAACAGGTACTAAATGAGAAAAGACAGAGGTAGAAAGGTCAGTGGGGATGCTGCAACAGAAAGTAAAGCCATCAAAAATGGAAACAATGAGTACCAATGCACGTAGTCTGAGTAACAAGCTTCCTGAATTAGTAGCCTTGATGGAGGAGGAACATCTGGATATCATGGCAGTCACAGAAACATGGTTCGCACAAAACCATGACTGGGACATAAACATACCAGGATACACTATCTACAGGAGGGACAGGGAGGGTAAAGAGGAGGAGTAGCTCTTTACATAAGGGAAGGAATCAAAGTAACAGAACAAAAGAGAAAACAGGGAGGAGAAGAAGCACTGTGGGTAAATTTGGAGACCGGCAATGGCACCACAATCCGCATACCGGTTGTATACAGACCTTCTCAGGGGAGGAAATGGACAAGGAAATGATAGAAAGTATACTTAGTATGGCAAAAAGGGAGATATTGCTGATGGGTGATCTGAATATGCCAGATGTTAACTGGAGTGCAGTTGCCACAGCCACTTCGAAGAGTGGTGTTATTCTAGATGCCCTACAGGGGGCATGCCTTAGACAACTAGTATTGGAGCCCACTCGAGAGGGAGCAATCTTAGACCTGGTTCTCTCAACTGGAGATGAAGAGAGGATCACAGATGTAGAAGTGGGTAGCCATCTGGGAACTAGCGACCATCGAACAGTATGGTTCACAACAAACACAGCAATAGAGTCAAGCCATACAAAAGCAAAGGTACTGGACTTTAGGAGGGCTGACTTTGCCAAAATGGGTAAGTGCCTAAGGAATGCACTAGCACATGGGCAGGAAGGAGGGGTGGAAGAACAATGGGGAATAATAAAAACTGCCATCAGAGGCAACAAGCCTTTGTGTGAAGCAAATAAACAAAACTAAACGATGTAAGAAACCACTATGGTTCTCAAAGGAAGTGGCAGTGAAGGTTCAAGAGAAAAGAAAGCTTTCAGGAAGTACAAGGAATACAGAAGGAGCAGGACAGAGAACTGTATCAGTTAAAAGCAAAAGGAAGCTGGGAAGGCAGTCAGAACAGCAAAGGCCCAAACCGAGGAAAGATAGCCAACTCAGTTAAGAAGGGGATAAAACCTTTTATAAGTACATCAGGAGTGAAGGAAGACCAAGGAGGGATAGTGAGGCTTAATAAAGGGGGAGGGTGGGCAGAGGAGACTGTGAAAAGGCAGAGATACTAAACAAATATTTGTTCAGTATTTACAAAGGAAGGGAGGTACCTAAAACAAACAGTAGAAACACTCTGGATACAGAAGTTGATACCAGTCCATTTACAGAAGAAAGGGTTCCAGAAGAACTCTTAAAACTGAAGGTGGACAAAGCAATGGGGCCTGATGGATTCATCCCAGAATTCTAAAAGAACTAAGGGTAGAATTAGTGACACCACTGACTACCCTGTTTAACAAATCATGGGAGGATGGGGTGGTACCCGAGGACTGGAGGAGGGCAGATGGATTCCCTTCACAAAAGTGGGAGCAAGGCAGAAGCAGAAAACTACAGACCTGTTAGTTTAACCTCAGTGGTAGGGAAAATGATGGAATCACTTCTGAAGGAAAGAATTGTCAAGTATCTAGAGGCCAGAGGGGCACAGGACCCAAGGCAGCATGGATTCACAGCAGGAAGGTCATGCCAGACAAATCTGATAGATTTCTTTGACTGGGTGACCAAAGTAGTAGATCAGGGAGGGGCTGTGGACATGGCCTACCTAGACTTTAGCAAGGCATTTGACACAGTCCCACACAAAAGATTAATATACAAGTTAGCTAGCCTGGGAGTGGGTCCCAAGATGACAGCCTGGGTAAAAAATTGGCTGGAAAATAGGACACAGAGAGTAATAGTAAATGGAGTCCACTCTGATGAAAGTGGGGTTACTAGTGGGGTACCGCAGGGTTCAGTATTAGGACCAGTCCTCTTCAATGTCTTTATAAGCGACATTGCAGAGGGACTGGAAGGAAAAGTATGTCTCTTTGCAGATGACACAAAGATCTGCAACAGAGTTGATGCACAAGGTGGGGTGGAAAGGATGAAAAGGACTTGGCAAGGTTGAAGAATGGTCAAATGTATGGCAGCTTAGATTCAATGCTAAGAAGTGCAAGTAATGCACCTGAAACAAAAACCCAGGGAAGAGTACACAATGGGGTGAGATACTAACAACAACAAAAATGGAAAGGGACCTGGGGGTAGTCATATCAGATGACCTAAAGGTGGGCAAGCAATGTGAGAGGGCAGCAATGAGGGCTGGGGGGATATTGGGATGCATAGGGAGAGGCATCACCAGTAGAAAACAGGAAGTTATTATCCCTCTGTACAGACAGCTGGTCAGACCCCATCTGGAGTACTGCGTGCAGTTCTGGAGACCCAGTCTTCGCAAAGACATAGACAGGATGGAAGCTGTCCAGAGGAGGGCAACTAAAATGGTGCAGGGTCTGCACCGGGAGACATGAAGAGAGACTAAAGAAGCTTAATATGTATAGCCTCGAGGAAAGGAGGGAGAGGGGGGACATGATAGAAACTTTCAAGTACCTCAAGGGAATCAACAAAGTCCAAGAGGGTAGCATCTTTCAAAAAAAGAGGTGTGCAAGAACAAGGGGGCACAATTTGAAGATAGAGGCGGCTCAGAGGTAATTTAAGGAAGTATTTTTTCACAGAGAGGGTTGTGGATGCATGGAACGGCCTTCCAGAGGAGGTCGTGGAGTCAAAAACAGTGGTGGAATTCAAGCATGCATGGGACAGTCATAAGGCAATTCTAGGGGATGGGGGTAGGAAAAAGTAGGCTGCTGGTTAACTGGGATCTGCAGCTTATCCAGTAGGCAGGGAAATGGGCAGACTGGGTGGGCCAAGCGGTCCTTATCTGCCGTCAAATTCTATGTTTCTATGTTTCTAGCAGGGAGGAGGCAGGGAACTACAGACCAGTCAGTCTTACCTCAGTAGTGGGCAAGATAATGGAGACACTCCTTAAGGAAAGGATAGTGCAACACCTGGAATCTATTGGAGCACAGGATCCAAGACATCATGGGTTTACAACAGGAAGGTCCTGTCAAACTAATCTCATAGATTTCTTTGACTGGATAACCAGAGTGGTGGACCAAGGGGGTGCAGTTGATGTCACCTACTTTGACTTCAGCAAAGCTTTCGATACTGTTCCACATAGAAGATTGATTAATAAGCTGGGTAGGCTCAGGGTGGGTCAGAAGTTGGTCAACTGGGTGGCAAACTGGTTGGTGGGCAGACAACAGAGAGTGGTGGTAAATGGTATACAGTCAGAAGAGATGCAAGTCACAAGTGGGGTACCTCAGGGATCAGTCCTGGGGCCAGTCCTCTTCAATATCTTCATCAGTGACATTGTAGATGGACTGGAGGGTAAGGTTTGTCTGTTTGCTGACGACACCAAGATCTGCAACAGAGTAGATGATCCAGATGGGGTGGACAGAATGAGAAAAGATCTGGATAAACTGGCAAAATGGTCGGAAGAGTGGCAACTGGGGTTTAACACAAAGAAGTGCAAGATCATGCACATAGGGAAGAGAAACCCTGAAGCCACCTATACAGTAGGTTGGGAGAGGAGTTGCTGGCAATCACAAGGGAAGAAAGAGACTTGGGCATCATCATTACAGATGACCTGAAATCATCCAAGCAGACCACTAAAGCAGTAGGTAAAGCTAGAGGGGCATTGGGGTGTATTAGTAGGGGCATCGCAAGTCGTAAGAGGGAGGTAATAATCCCTCTCTACAAGACACTGGTTAGGCCCCATCTGGAGTACTGCATGCAGTACTGGAGGCTGCACCTGCACAAGGACATTAACAAAATGGAGGCAGTCCAGAGAAGGGCAACCAAAATGGTGCAGGGACTGCATCAGAAAACACATGAGGACAGATTAACAGAGCTCAATATGTATACCCTAGAGCAAAGGAGGGAGATAGGTGATATGATAGAAACATTCAAACATCTTAAGGGCATTAACAAGGTGAAAGAGTCTAACATGTTTCAATATAAGAAAAATAGCAGGACAAGAGGACACAGCATGAGATTAGAGGGAGGCCAATTAAGGGGTAATGTGAGGAAGTTCTTTTTCACAGAAAGGGTGGTGGATGCATGGAATGGCCTACCTCAGGAAGTGGTGGATATGAATACAGTGCAGGGCTTCAAATAGGCATGGGTTAGGCATAAGGGAGCAATAAAGATGAGTATGAATAGATAGGCCATTGACAGAGTACAGGCCTATGGCACATTCATAAGGTAGAAGAAATGGGCAGACTGGATGAGCCTTGCGGTCTTTATCTGCCGTCAACTTCTATGTTTCTATGCAAGTACATACCAAAGTAGAGCTATTGCTGGCAGCTAGAACTTCAGTACAATGCATGTATGAAAATCTAAGGGAGTAGTGGTACGATACAAAAAAAAAAAAAATGAGTTACAAAAATAATTTGTATCATATGGGCAGGCCAGTCTTTATTTATTTATTGTTTTATTTATTTATTTCAACTAGGATTACAAAATACCTTTGAGCCAGGCTCTTTTACAAAGGCTCCGCGTCAGAAAAAAAAAAAAAAAAAAGAAATACAGTAAATAAGTACAATACAGTAAATAGGTCAGCATATTTGGTTACAATGGTAGATCAAGACAAGAGTAGAATAAGTTGATTGTAAACAATGGGAACACAGAGTAACAGAGGGAGGAGGGGGAGGAAATTATGATAAACAAGTGGAGAGTAGTTGAAATGGACAGGAATCGCAACCATAAGGCATTGTCAACAACTAGGAGCAGACTGAAATTAGTTAACATAAGGGGAAAGTGCTTGAAGGGTGGGAAGGGGAAGAGTCAGGAGAGGGGGGAAATAGAAAAAAGGGGGGGTGGACAGGGAACAGGAGGGAGATGCTGTAAGTGCTAGTGGGGGAGACAAAACGAGATGGGCTGATGAGATTAAAGGTAGCAGTCACAGGTGCTAGCGTTAGTGAGGCGGAGGTGGAGTTTAGATTTGAATGAGCCGAGGGTGGTAGCGGAGGAGATGTCAGGATTGAGCTCATTTAGCCAGCTGGGCTCTCTGTGGGCAAATGATCTTTGGTCCTGGGAGGTGCGACAGTGGGAAACCTGAAGGAGCTGGGATTCAGAGCCCCTGGTGTTCCGGGGCTTTTGTCTTGAACTCAGCAATGCCTGGACTCCCAGTGGGGCGAGGCCCATGGTTACTTTCTTTGCCATGATGCTGGTTAGGTACTTTATGCAATTTGAAAGTTGAAGCCAACCCGATTGGGCATACAAGTCACATGTATGCGTGAGACGGTGAGCACCAGAGATGAGCCTGCAGGCCTTGTTAAGTGATGTTGATATTCGTCTGAGGGCAGTGGCAGAGACAGAGCCATAGATTATAAGTCCATAGTCAATGATGGAGACCACCGAGCTCTGGACGGCGATCTTCAGTGCTTCAGCCGTAAGATGCTGTCTATGTCGGTATAGTAGGCCTAGGCGCATATTTGCAGCTTTGGCAACATTGTCTATGTGTACCCCATAGGAGAGATTTGAGTCCAGGGATATCCCTAGGTATTTGAATGACTGCACTTGCTCAAGGGTACTGCCACTGCTAGTTGAAATAGCTAGGGGGTGAGATCTATGCCTGTTTTGAGGGCTGTTAAAGAGCATGACTTTGTTTTTTGTTTTTTTTATGGTTGAGGACCAGCTTATGATGGTTGAACTAGTTTTACACTGCGGCAAAGCCTTGCTGAAGATTGGTCTGCAGGAGAACAGGGTCCTTGTGGGAGGAGAAGATTACAGCATCATCTGCATAGAGGATGAGTTGTTCAGGGCAGGATTTCGAGAGTGTGTTAAGAAAAAGGCTGAAGAGTAATGGGCCCAGGATGGGGGGGCGCTGTGGAGCCTGAGCTAAACAGCAGCAGGAGAACACAGCTCTGATCATTTCATTGTTTGTTAAATTATCATACTTTTCAGTTGTTTTTGGAGGAAAATATTGGTTTCATTGGAAAGAGGAACCCTTCAAACCCTAAGATGGGCAACCCGAAGAAAGAAAGAGGAGGAGGTACAGGAGGAAAATTGACGTGAACCTCTAATCCACCTAAGACTTCTGGCAAGGTGCAGGCCATGCCTAATCCAGAACCAGAAGAAACAATGGCGTCCATTGGCTTGAAATTAAAAAGAATCATCACCTCGGTAGCTGAATTGAACAATAAGATGGATACCTTTGCCACTAGGGTCACGGTGGTGGAAAAGGATGTGGAAGGTCTTAAAACCAAATTTCATGACATAAAAAAAGCATCGGAATCTACCACAGCAGCTACGGCCACGATCATCAAGGAGAATACCCATCTTTGGGCTCATATGGAGACCCTGGAAAACCAGGCCCGCTCCTCCAATGTGTGCCTTTTGGGACTGTTGTAGGGGGTTGAAAGAGATCACCCTCTATTAAACATCAAAGAGTGGCTGGAAGAGAAACTTGCCCTGTAAGGTCAGCCCTCCACTTTTAATATTCAGAAAGTTTACTGGATAACTCCTAGGGTCCAAAGAGAAGAATCAGAGGTGCCATGCACGTTGTTAGTGGTAACAGATGGAGTGAGGACGAGAGATCGAATCCTACAGTTGGCCAGACAGCTGAGCCCAATAATACAGGACGACCACACTGTCTTCTTTTTCCCTGATATCAGTTATGCTACCAGAACGCACCACAAGAAGTTTGATGGCACAAGGCACCTGTTATGTGAAGCCTCTGTTCCACACTCAATTATCTTTCCAGCCAGGCTACGTATTGTGCATCAGGGGAAAGTGTGGTTGTTCTCAGACCCCACTGAGGCCGGGAAATGGGCCACTCATTTTGCCTGCTCTGCAGCCCGGCATATAAAAGAGACTGAATCAGAAGATGAGGACTCCAGGGAATTAGGAGCCGGCTGAATTGACAGTATATTTGCTACTTGCTGAAGCCGTTTTGACTCTCTATGGGAGAGTACTGAGGGACCCTCGTAATTGTTGACATTTCTACCTATAAGTTTGGAGTTCCGATTTAGCTCATTGATACAACAATACTAAAATTTATAAAGATACAGCTCCTTTATGTTTCTTGAGTAATCTGCGTTCTTAGATCCTTGCTGCTGATGTTTAAAATTTACAAGTTAACTTTAGTAACAGTGTGATGTCCCTTACTCCATGTTTGTGGAGTTAATGCTTTGTGCTGGTCTTTATTTTAATTGGACTTTAGTATGACGAAATTAGTCACACTGCTCATGGGTTCGTTACCACAGCTTATTTTCTGTTAGTATATGAATGGAATATTATACCTTTTACTACCCCCCTATGTGGTATCAAAATGTTCAGGACGCTGTTACTTCCTTAGATTAAGGAGAGGCTTATCCTCCCCAGAAGGAATATCTTTACTGTGATGTATCGAACTGTCTTGAACACGGTAAATGTATACGTGTAATTACTTTTAAACTAAATAAAAATAAAGTATAAAAGAAAAAAGAGTAATGGGCCCAGGATGGACCTCTGGGGGACTCCAGATCGGACCGGTCCGAGGTCCGAGATTGCGCCAGCAATTTTGCCTCATTGTGATCGGTTTTGCAGAAAACTATCGAACCATGCGACTATGTCGGAAAAGAGTCCTATGAGCTGGAGTTGTTGGATCAGCAGATGATAGCGGACAGTGTCGAATGCCTTGGAGAGATCTACAAATACTGCCCTTGTTTCTGATAAGATGGCCAACAGAGTTAAGCTAGCCCTGGCAAAAAGAAACACAGGTGAGGAAGTACAGGCAAAGTGGGCAAGCATTAAGGATACAATACTTGAAGCAACATCCCATTGTGTTAGACAGAAAAGGAAGTGCAAAAGAAGAAGGAAACCACTTTGGTTCTCAAATACAGTAGCAGAAAAGGTCAGAGCCAAAAGGCTGGCCTTCAGGAAATATAAGGAACACAGCAGGATGAAGATAGGGAGGCATACCAAACTGCCCTAAGGGAAGCAGGGAAGGCAGTAAGGCAGGCAAAGTCCCAAACTGAGGAAACACTAGTACTAACAGTAAAGAAGGTGACAAGACTTTCTATAGATACATTAGTGAAAGGAGAAAGTCCAGAGGGGTATTGCTAAGCTAATGGAGAAAAGGGAGCATGTGAGGAGGAGGACCCTGTAAAGGCATCTATCCTAAATAGATACTTTTGCTCAGTATTTACTGAAGAGAAGGTAGGGCAGGGCCCACAGCTCAGCATCATGGACACAGGGGAGGGAGGTGAGCACTACTCCCTTCACAAAAGAAAGGGTCCTACAAGAGCTTGCTAAGCTCAGGGTGGATAAGGCAATGGGACCTGATGGCATACATCCCAGGGTACTTAAGGAGCTAAAGTAGAAACTAGCAGAGCCATTAGCAGAATTGTTTAATGAGTCTCTGAGCACAGGAGAGGTCCCAGAAGACTGGAGAAGGGCTCATGTGATCCCGCTCCACAAGAGTGGTAGCAGGGAGGAGGCAGGGAACTACAGACCAGTCAGTCTTACCTCAGTAGTGGGCAAGATTATGGAGGCACTCCTTAAGGAAAGGATAGTGCAACACCTGGAATCCATAGGGGCACAGGATCCAAGACAGCATGGGTTTACAAAGGAAGGTCCTGTCAAACTAATCTCATAGATTTCTTTGACTGGGAACCAGAGTGGTGGACCAAGGGGAGCAGTTGATGTCACCTACCTTGACTTCAGCAAAGCTTTTGACACTGTTCACATAGAAGATTGATAAATAAGCTAGGTAGGCTCGGGTGGGTCAGAAGTTGGTCAACTGGTGGCAAACTGGTTGACTGGCAGAAAACAGAGAATGGTGGTAAATGGTATACAGTCAGAAGAGATGCAAGTCACAAGTGGGGTACCTCAGGGATCAATCCTGGGGCCAGTCCTATTCAACATCTTCATTAGTGACCACAGATGGACTAGAGGGTAAGGTTTCTCTGTTTGCAGATGACACCAAGATCTGCAACAGAGTAGATGATCCAGATGGGGTGGCAGAATGAGAAAAGATCTGGATAAACTGGCAAATGGTCGGAAGAGTGGCAACTGGGTTTAACACAAAGAAGTGCAAGATCATGCACATAGGGAAGAGAAACCCTGAAGCCACTTATAGGCTGGGAGGGGAGTTGCTAGCAGTCACAAAGGAAGAAAGAGACTTGGGCATCATCATCACTGATGACCTAAAATCATCTAAGCAGACCTCTAAAGCAGTAGGTAAGGCTAGGGGGGTGTTAGGGTGTATTAGTAGGGGTATCACAAGTCGTAAGAGGGAGGTAATAATCCCTCTGTACAAGACATTGGTTAGGCCCCATCTGGAGTACTACGGCAGTATTGAGGCCACACCTTCACAAGGACATTAACTAAATTGAGGCAGTCCAGAGAAGGGCAACCAAATGGTGCAGGGACTGCATCAGAAGACATATGAGGACAGATTAACGGAGCTCAATATGTATACCCTTGAGCAAAGGAGGAGAGAGTGATATGATCGAGACATTTAAACACCTAAGGGCATAAACAAGGTGAAAGAGTCTAACATGTTTAAACATAGGAAAAATAGCAGGACAAGAGGACACAGCATGAGATTAGAGGGAGGCCGATTAAGGGGAAGTGAGGAAATTATTTTCACAGAAAGGGTGGTAGATGCATGGAATGGCTTACCACAAGAAGTGGTGGCTATGAATACAGTTCGGGGCTTCAAACAGGCATGGGATAGGCATAAGGGAGCAATACAAATGACTATGAATAGATAGGTCACTGACAGAGCAAAAGCCGATGGCACATTTATAAGGTAGAAAAAGAAATGGGCAGACTGGATGGGCCTTGCAGTCCTTATCTGCCGTCAACTTCTATGTTTCTATGTTTCTATGTAGATTACATGAAATATTTAGGATATAGAAATCAACTCTATAAATCAATGTCGGTACCTGTAAAGGATCAGAGTAAATATAAGAATCAGTTCACAGAAATAAAAAAACAAATGTTCTCCTATCAGTATAACAGAGCAAAATCTCTGGAGGCAGAAATGCGGATTGGCACTAATAAACCTGCAGGGGATACATACATGGCATGCAAACAATGATTAGACAAAACATTAATGATAGGCGTATACACACTGGTTGGTTTATTAGTAGAGACATATATGGATGTGTAATTAGTGGCCCAGAAACATTTGGAGAAGGAATTTTCCAACAAACTTGAAAGTAGGGCAGAATTTCTATTGGTCATGAATGCCCCTTACCACGTCTAGACAGTAATCATCACGAAGGGTTAGAAAAACCCATCTCACAAGAAGAAATTGTTGACACTATTAAGAATTTAAATACAGGATCTTCGCCAAGCCTGGATGGGATATCAAATGATTTTTTATAAAAAATATGCACAAGAAATGAACATTATACTAGAGCCTGTATTTAATTACATCCTCAGTGCCAGACTGGAGATACCAGAATTAGGGAAAGCCATTATTAGCTACATATACAAAAAAGGGGACAGGTATGACATTAAAAACTGGAGACATATTAGCTTACTAAATTGTGATTATAAGAGTTTAACAAAAATTCTGTGTAAAAGGATACAAGAAGTGTCAGGAGAGCTCATAGATGTAGCACAAACTTGCGCTATCCCCCAGAGAAAAATCCAGCACAACCTCTTTATGCTGAGGGAATTGTCTGAGGGAAGTAAGAAAAAGGAAGTGTCAGGTTACATATATTAACACTGGATCAAGTCAAGGCCTTCAACAGAGTAGAACACAAATACCTGTTTCAGGTCCTGATGGCGTATGGCATCCTGGGAAGAGTGGTGAGTTGGATTAAAACCTTGTATAAAGGAGCTTGTTTTTTTACCCCAAATAAATGGGAACTTTGGAGGAACAGTAGTTTTGAGGAGAGGTGTAAGACAGGGGTGCCCCTTGAGCCCACTCCCGTATACATTTGCACTGGACCCTATAACACCGCAAATTAAATGGACCAAAGAAATAGTTGGGTTGGCCCCCATTACACTTTGCCAACAGAAAAGATATCGACATATGCAGATGACGTCTGTATTTTTGTAAACACTAGTACCTCTGGGAAGCAGGCATTACAGACTTTTCAAAAGTTTGCTCCGATATCTGGGGCAGCGATAAATCTGACGAAGAGTGCAGCGATCCCACTGGGGGATAAATTGGGAGCTAGAGAAGGTATAAGAGATATTTCAGGAATAAATATTAATTCTTCACCCCAGAAAATCCTCAGTATGTGGTTTCAGTCTGAAGACTCTGCCTTATTAAATTGGGAAAAACAGCTCAAGATTTGTGAGTCCAAGCTAAGGCTTTGGAAATCATGGAAATTAGGCAAAAATAAAAGGGTTTCAATAATCAAGAAATTTCTACTACCTATATTCACATACCTAAGTTATGTGTTCGCACCCCCAGTACAGCTGGAAACCAGATTATTTAGTAATTTTTTCCAGATGTTGTAGGGAAGTGAGGAGAGAGGTAACTTATTTACCATATGGAGAGGGTGGATTGAATATGATAAACCTTGTAGTGTTTTTTCATTCCTTTTTTATAGACTCCTTTTGTGTATCAACGTGCTCTCCTCCACAATACCTATGGTAGCAATGGATGGCGAGGGCTGTGCAGGCTTACGTGGGGAAGTGGGAACATGAACCACCTAAATTACTAGCACACTATGAAATCCCTGGCTATGCGGTAGCTTCTCTGAAAAGATTGAGACAGTGGAAAATAGATAAAGGGAGGCTACTCACATTAGGACAAAAAATACTATGCAACCATGTAGTATATACAACACAAAAAGTAACATTAATGCCGGTAGCGCTACCGCTAGTAATGCCAGCAACCCAGGTTTGGCAATGAGCCCGGAAAGCTAGAGGGTCGGCCAGGGGGAGAAAGCTTGAGTGTCCCAGGGACTGCTCGCCTTCTTTGGGAGGGAGGAGGAACTGAGGCTCAGTGCTTGGCTGTCCCCAGGTAGAGACCCGAAGTACAGCAAGCCCAGCCAATAGTAGTGGGGGCCATGTGGTGGACATCGGTGCTTTGTGCCTTGACATTAGGGCACACACCACAGGCAAAGAAAAGCGGGAAATGACCAGCGGCACCTCTGTTAGATGGAGCCCCCACCCCGATCCCCAACGCCTCCTGCCTGCCTCCGAACCGGCATCCCGACAAAAACAAACAAGAAGTACGGGGTATACGGGCCCCACCTCGACCCTACCTGGGGGGTAGATCCAAGGCTCTGTAGGGGATGGACCGCTCAGAAGGTAAGGCAGGAGAGTGGGGACATACAAGGCATGGCGACTCCCGAAGAGTAGATTGCAGCAGGCCGGGGGGGGGGGGAATAAAAAGAAAGTTAAAAAAAAAAAAAAAGTAACGTTTATATTTTCAGAATGTTCACCCACTAGAATGTCTCAGGCACTGTCTACCATGACAGACAAAATGGTCCCAATACAAACGTGGAATATTGTTTGGCTATGTTGCCTGGGGAAGTTAGGTGTGAAAAGTAATATGAAACATAAAACTATTCAGGAAAGGTTGTGTTTTAGACCAGATTGTATAAACATTGAGGAAATAATACAACAGTTCTTTTTTCAATGCCCTATAGTGGTACAGTTTTGGGACGAGGTAGCAACATGATGGAATTGGCCATTCATAAAAAGGATAAATTATAACACTCTGATTCTGGGTGATTACTCTGGGATCTGGAAGGTTTTTCGTGTCAGCACATTGTACGTTATTTTTGCAGTCATTAAATACTATGGGCAGGATTCACAAAGTGGTTTGGGACTAAGTCCCACACCGCAACCCCAGTGGTGCTCCAAAATCGCCGCAGCTGTGGAGCGGCCAATTCACAGATGCAGCAGTTGCGGAGGGTGCTATAGTGGGTCCCACTGTCCATAGCAGCCTCCCGCAGCTGCGGTGCTGTCCCTGGCAACAGCACCAGAGTGCTACCGTAATCCGTGGAGCCAGTCGTAATCCAGCTCTACCTTTGTGAATACCTGCAGCTGCGGGTAACCTGCAGATTTGCAAGTGGCAACCCCCTTGCGCCGAGGTTTTCCCACAGCTGTGGGACCTTCTCCGTGGTTAGTGAATCCTGCCCTATATGTGGCAGAGTACATGCCAGTATTTATTTCAACAATTGCAGACAGCGAACATGGTGTTAATAAAACAGATAGAAAATGCAACACTAGGAGCAAAAGAAAATGATAAAAAGAAGTATGCCCCAGATAAAGTACATAATTTCTGGAAGAATTTAGGGAATATTTTGTAAAGCACATTAAACACAGAACTAAGGAGAAGGGGAAAATGTATGGGGTTTGCATAAGGGGAATAATGCATATATAGGTTTGAAATGGTTATGTATTGATATAAAAATGATGACGTTTTATGATGAATTATTTCAGTTTATGTAATTATTAAAATGTGATGTAATTTTTTTTTGTTTTCAATAAAAATTCCCCTACTCTTCTCGATAAGTGCCATGGGATCTTCAACATCCACCTGAATTATCACCAGAACATGTGTCTGCTGTTCCTAGCCTTTGCTGATTGTATTGAGAGGCCTTCTGGCACCATGCAATTTTGCTTAAAGTTGAGCCAGGCCAAATGCATTCATGGGTGTCGAGGGGTTCAATTCAGGAAGACAGCAGGAATCATAACATATCGTGTGAAACACCCTGAGGTGCTGTTTTATTGCCAGGTTTGTACAGATGGCATTTTCAGATATAAACTTTTGACAGGTTACTATAAGAAAAACAATAAAGAGTATGGGCTGGGAGTTGAGCTAGGAGACCTCTCACTAGAACACTGCAGTTGGACCTTACAATGCCCTCTAGAGACCAGGAACTGAACCCATCGCATGGTGTGGTCACTCAGCCAATACCCCCTGGGTTTCTGCAAGTTCCTCTGCAGTCTGAGTATCTGCCCACTCAGGCCTCTGCAGCTTCTCACCAGTTCGAGTCCTCTCCCTTTGGTAAATTCCAGGTGAGCAGCTTCTAGCATCCAGGTAGCCCAAACCTGACTTTTGGAGGTCCAGGGCCAATCCCAGGCCACAGTGATTTCTCCTTACTTTTAGGCTTTACAAGACTTTCAATCTGAGCTCCACCTTAAGCTTGCCTCACCTTCACCTTTGGGTAACCAGGATCTCAGTAATTCAACACTGCATGTCTCTCACGTTTGGCTGCTTCTCTGGCTCCACACTGCTTCTCCCTGAGTAAATCTAATTGTAAATTACCTGAGCATCCCTTATATACAGCTCAGGTGTCACATGATTTCAGTCATGTTCTATTAAACAATTAAAGGAATACTAAATTTATAATTCACACAACTGCATTATTTTCAAAGAAATATACAGGATACATATATTAGGGGCAATTTTTACTCAATGCTAAGTCCCTTACAATAGCATAAACATAACATACGAACAAATATCCTTTTCAGAAATTTCATCCCTTTAAACTAATCACTTCCTGGCAGGACCAGACCCAAGCCTTCCCTATATACTAATGCAATTAAGGGAACATCTTTCTAAAATGGTTGCAGCTGCTGAGGTAGCAGCAGCAGAAACACAGACCCAGGAGCTCCTGAACTCCCAGCTTCCAGGTACAAACAACCTTTAAAAAGCATAGATTCGTCTAGAGATAAACTCAGCCTTTAACTGTTATCCTGCATGTACTTTTATAGTTTACACACATCTCTTTTTCTGAAGCCATCAAATGTTTCCTTATATTCATGTTTTGTTTCACAGAAATATAGTCTCAACTATTTCCTAAATTCAGCAGCAGCCTGTAAACTACAAACTATTTAGCACAGGTATATTTGCCTGGATTTACTGCTCAGCACTTTGTTACACTTGTACTTGGGGGGGTTGCATCCTCCCATTATATAGGCAAACTGCCATGCTCAGTTTCTACAGCAAGGGGAACTTTATTCATTTGTTCGCTGGCAGATTACACCTCTTGGACAGATTCTTTTACTCTTATTAAAAAGCAAAGCCCTCATGTAATACTTCTTATGGTGATCTCTATATACCAGCATGCCACATTCTTTGGGGGGGGGGATTGTAGAACACAAACTAGATTGAAGACTACCCTGATAGTGGCCAGCTAGCAAGGCTCAAAGATAAACAAAATATAAAGTACAATAAACTTACATAGAAGGAAAAGATAACTACAACTTTATTTTACTTCCAGGGACTACTGCATGCTATACACATCCCTAATTTGGCATCATGGGGTAAACTTTGTTGAAGCTGAGCTGCTTTAACCATCACTACAGTTTTCCAACTGGGGTAGGGTCACCCACCCTATCACAATGGGCATTTGCATATTCTTCCCATGATGCTTTGCATTACTGGGGTATGTGCAATTTGTGTTTTCTTTAAAATTTGGCTGTATGGCCAATATCCTCCGGGATAACCCATGCTCCAGTGCCTTTGCTCTGGTACTTTTGTAGTGTGTCATTTTTGGTTTTAAATGTTGTCCATATGGTGTTAGAGGCCCTTTAAGCACTGCAGAGGCAGTACACTCAGTCACTGGATGAAGCCTGCCATTTACATCTGATAGCAACCCCTAGTAATCCACACCAGAGCTAGGATTGGTCAAAGAGGTGTGTGCCTCACTGTGGGTCAGAATCTGCAGGGATAGGGCATAGGAGGAGGGGGTACTGAAGAAAGTTGAGGGAGTTGTCTAGTGGCACTGTAGCAGGTGGATGAACAAAGCAGTTAACAGTTGAAAGAGAAAGTGAAGCGTGGCATAGCCAATGGTGCATGGTGGACAAATTCCCGTGAGGTTCCCATGGGTTTTCTGTGTGAATCGTTCCCATTACACTGGGACAGTGGGAGGGTTCCAGGGCTCTTGGCATGACAGGGACTTTTGTGGTGGATGATGGGCAACGCTGGACATCACAGGTGACCATGTGATATTTTGTCTCTCTCCAAGGCTGTTACATGTGGGAGCCACTGACAGCACGGCTGGGAGGAGGGATCACTAACAGGGAAAAACACCCTGATTGGTGTATGACACCACTCCCAACCCCATGCCACCTTCTAAATGTGTCTCTCCCTGCTTCTCCTTCACAGTGCTAACCTGGAGTCAGTTCAGGGTCTTCCCACAGCCCCGGAATTCACAGTGTTGGATGCATTCCAATGCAGGTGGTGGGTAGTCTGTATAGAAGCTGAGTTTGTGACAGGTGCACAGCATTGGTAGAGGCAGATCCAAGCCAGGGCCAGATGGGGCATATGCCCTGGCAAGATTCTGGTGTGCCCAAGGTATGCCCCATCAGTAACACATAGCTGCCAATGACACATAGCTGCCAACACAGTCCAGACTGAAACTTCATTTATTCACCCAGCCAGAGCACCTCTGTGCCCAACCCCGGCTCTGGTGAGTCTCACTTTGTGGAGTTACCACTAAGCATTTGGCAGAGGCTGATCAGAACTGGTGAGGAAGGCATTCAGGTAGGGGGCAGAATAAAAAAGAGCAAGTGAAAAAGTTAATTGTAGTTGAAGTTTAAAATGCACTATTAACCAGCTTCAAGATACGTCACAGACCAAGGAACTGTACCAAATCCCAAGGGTTAAAAGGGAAATTGGAGAAAAGATAGGAAATCCATGAAGACAAAAAGCACAGTAGTTGCATCCTATATTTTATAATACCAAAAACACTTTAAAATGTTTTTAAGTGGTTAGATTTATTTTCTTCTTACAGACCTTGGCACAGAAGAGAAGATACCCCACCAGTGACAAATACCTCTGGGAACCTGATACACAAGCTGTCCATCCACTCCTCCCTGGCATCCTACTAAAGCCCTGCAAGGCTATCCGACATGTTCCTCCACCACGCCTCGGTATCATCGTACATAACCCTGCAATATTAGTCCTCTATTAGATATCCAGTTTCCCTTTAAAACCAGCAACACATGTAGCACCTACCAGTTGGAATTTCCTCTCCAATGGTTTTCAAGAGATTAATGGCATGGCCCATTCCAAATATATTGTCTTCAGTCACGAATTGCGATTTTCTTAGACCTTCCCTTTACTACAGAGTACCTAATATGTCTTTGAGATCTTTACCAAATTTAGTTATCAGGTTCTCTTTATTACATATATATGGGAAAGAACATTCTCACCACCTGATTGGTGTAGTTATCTGGCCATAATTATTACACTCTATGTTTCCCTGCGCACCAAGTCTGGCTACAATATCAATATGCTGCAACTGGAACTGTGTTTTTTTTTCTGCTCATATTTGATACAACAAACAATATTTGCCAATTAAAAATCACAAAACTTTCTTTAAAACCTTGTTTTAGAAGAACCCATGTTCTAAGTGCAGTAAGACACTTCAGGGTCATGTAATTATGGCCAACAATCACACTTTCCTCTCATGTGTTTAATGGCACTTGGCGTAAGCGTCTCATGACACTCGAGGTGTATGATTACTGACCCATAATTACACACCCTGGCATGTCATGTTGCATACATATCTTGTACTAAAAAATGTACATGGCCTGTGCCTTGTCTATATTTGTATATGCTAGTTCATCCTTTGCAAATAACCCTGTTTTACATGTATCCACCTTGTACAGTTAACTACTACTACTGCTCTGTCCTCCATGACGCTGTTGAAAATCAGGTAATGAACCTAAATGATGTTTTATATGGTGTGCAGAAATTTTAAAATAAAAAAGAAATTGGTCTGAGCATGCCCCAATGACCCAGTGGCAGCGCCCTGCTGGCGACCCAGGTTCAGAAGCAAATGGCAGGAAGTCACAGCGGGAGGCAGGCCACAGAAAAGACAGCTGCTGCTCAGCAGTGCGTCTTGGCCAGGGTGGGGTGGCGGTGGGTCCCACAACCACACTGCTCCCACTGGACGGGCAAGGGAGCTTCCTCCTGACGCTGGGTGGGCTTTGGTTGTGCAAGGCCAATGGAGGCATCGCTCCTGCCAGGGGAGGAGGGGAGGACAAAAAATGGAGGAGAAAAACCTGGAAGCCATCCAAAGATGGCCGGGTTCAGCCTGACCAGGGTATATCTCTGTGAGTGTATCCGTGGGGACATGCTACCAGCTGAGGGGGAGAAAAACCTAAATTAAAAAAAAGCAGTTGGTCCATGGTCTCGCTAGGCATGACAACATGGTTTAAAGACACTGGTATAACGTTATTTTTACACTTCATTTACCCAGGATAGCCCAGCTGAGATATACTGTCTTGTTTCCAGAGGGGTCCTGCTACAATCCGTTTCTACAGCTGGGTGGACTGAAGCACTGAGAAGTTAAGTGACTTCCCCAAGATCACACAGTGAGTATTTGACATTAGTGGGGTTTGAACCTGCAACCTCCTGGTTCCCTATTGCTGCTCTAACCACTAGACCACACTACCTCTACTTATTATGTATTTGGCATAAAAACATGTTTGCAAGTCTAAAGAAATCACAGGTGACATATGGGTGTATTACAATAGCTTAGTTAATGTGTATTTCAAACCCTAAATTCTACTAATGCTACTTCCTCACTTATTAGAGCTTGTGCAGTATGTGAACCGTAATGTTATTTAAAGCAACAGTGCATGATAGCAGTGAAAATTTTGACCTGTACTTTTTTGTTCTATTATAGCTTGCCCCTTGTCTTCTGACTTGAATGATAACTCATGCACCTGTTTTCAACCCCTATGATCCCTCACTGTGCCTATCTCCCATCTGCCTACTGTGTTTTCCCATCTAAACCGTCTCTCATTTCTCTTCCTCCTCCTCCTCCTTGTTAAATTGACACCTATTACGTCTCTACCCATACCACGTCCTATTGCTCCGTCCAGTGTAAATGCCTCATCCTTTCTTCTCTTAGGACAGTGGCTTTGCACCACAGACTATTCCATAAGAAAGATTGTTATTACTGATTTCATTTAATGAAAAACTGTATTTGTTTCAACTGTGCTCTTACTATGTACTCACTAGGTTACTGTTTATGTGTTGCCTAGATCTCACTACTTGTTAGATAGCTGAATTTACGTTTCTTGAGTACTTACTCTGCATCTGTATTTTTGTCTTCACCATGTGTACTTCACAGTCTATTTGTTAAATGCTTTGCAAGTATTTTTTTCTCCAGTTTTGTCATGCTGTACTTGCAATGTTGTTTTTGTCTCTTTTTCATGTTGTAATCCTCCCGGGTCGTGACTGAAAATAGTCATTCTATGGCTAGCTCGCCTACCCTATAAACAAAAGCCAAATAAAATAAAATAAATAAAACCTTTCCCCATTTTGAGCCTGTCTTAGTATTTTTTTTTTCAAATCTGAAACAATAAAATGAGCACTCCTTTTAGTATGGCTCAACCGATGCTTCAATTAGTATTCTGTTTTGTACACCTGTTGTCCCATAAGGTCAGAGAGCACTGCCTGCTGCATGCTAGTTCATTTTAGTCACAGCAGATGTGAATAGTAGTCACTAGTAGTCAGTAGTTTTGCAATGGATACTTCTTCCCAGAAGTTAAATTGGACAGCAGCCCACAGGAACTCAATTCCACCAACTCTTAGAAATGTGTATGGCAGTTCCACTACCTCTCTCATTTTTCACCGCTGACCATTATGGGAGAGCTTCACCATCTAAATAATGCATGACAGGGCATGTGTTGTTATGGGATTTGCACACGCCTTGTGTGGTGTGTCACGAGGCTCAGCCGAATGACGTTAACCATACAAGAAGTGTATAAATCCCACTACTACACACGCCCTGAAGTGCATTTTTGCAATTATAAAATGTATCTGTTATTAACAATCTAAAAAAAATGAATTAGGGTCAAAGAAAGTAGACATTTGATCAGCATTATCTTTAACGGTTTTTACAAGGTCATGTGACATGCTTTGACCAATGAGGCTACAGGATTTTTGAGACCCATTTTATAATGACAGTTCCACTACCTGGAACTCTAGATGTGAGAGCTCCCCCACATGATCATTTCAAATGTAACCACTGCTTCTTCCTGGTGCATTGAAGGATTGGAAATATTCTCACATGGGGCCATCCGATGACTCTGTGGGCAGCGTGGATGCTGGCAACCTGGGTTTAGAAGTGGACTCAGGAGCTGGTTGGGTGACTTGAGGTGGGGCAGGGTAGCTGCTGCCATGAGGTAGCACTCTAAGCCAAGGAAGGTTTGCACCTCATTCCAGTGCTGCAGCGAGCCCTGCTATGAGTCAGGGAGCTCGTCTCCCTTGCAGGGGCCACTGCGTGCCACCTGTTGGGACACTGCCTGGTGCCATGCAGGTGGGTGGGTGGGAGGAGGGCAGAACCTAGGGGTAGAAACCAGAAAAAAAAATATACTGTAAACCATCTATACAGTATAATGTTTTCTGGCACTCTTGGGCCTAGACTCACCTACATCCCTGTTGGATCTGAAAGCGAGGTGTTGAGGGGGGTAGGGAGAGGCACATGAGGCTGGGTGGTTGACAGCACTGGAGAGTATGAATGGGCTGATGGCTTACATGGCATAAAGTTAATTTAAGAAAATAATTCTCAGGTCAACATCGCAGATACTGGAGCTGAAGTCTTAGTGCACCCACCTAGTAAAATGTTGCCCGGACTAAGGACTTGGTAGCTGCTGAATGTACGAGGGAGTGTGTACGATTCTAAAAATAAAGATGTTAATGAGTTCCAGCACAAATGCACTGCTTTCTTAATTTGGGACTATACGCAGATGTTTCCACAGTACCCCATTTTTAGATTCACCATTCTGTAGCAAGTTCCTAGTACAGATGGAACAGCAAGAAAACTGCAGCAAAATAGCCTCCTAAATTTACAGCGCAAGGATTTTTTCCATAAACAATAACGACTTTCATATCTTTTTTATGAAACAAGTTAGACGCTCCCCAAAACAAACAAACAAACAAACAAGCAAACAAACTGTATGCTATTTTTAAATTATACAATTTAAGACACCAGGAAACCCAATTTCCCAGGGGACTGCTGTTCATCTTCCCCCTTTTTTGATGACAGGCATGATGTACAACAGTAAAGACATACCTCTCAAAGTGTCCCTCACTTTGCCACTTGGAATCCCTATCCCACATGAAGAAGGTGCTGTCCACTGAGCACACAAACATATGAAGAAACCAGCAGAAAAAGGCCATTTGGTCTATCTAGTCTGATCATATTGCAGGGTCCTTAATGACCCTTAACTCTATCCCAGCCTCTCTTGAAGCTGCCCACCATCTCCAGCTAAACTACCTCTTCCAGCAGTGCATTCCAACAGGCCACCACCCTCTCTGTGAAGAAAAGCTTCCTAGCCTCCCTCCTAACCCCCCCTTCCCAGTTTAAGGCTGTAGGCCTGATTCACAAAGCTCCCGAGAATGGCACAAGGGGCTTGCACCACAAGGAATGGTGCATGGAGCAGCTTGTGCCAAAAGATGCGCTAGGAGGAATTAACAAAAGTAACCTGCATCAAACGTAGGTTGCATGCGCCAAAGGGGGGCTGCTCCAGCCTTGTGCCACAAAATGGGATGCAGCATAGTGCTAGGAGGCATGTGGCAGATGTAAGCTGCTATAGCCCCTAAATCAGGATTCACTAAACCCTCCCAGAGGACAAAATTCTAATTACCCATAGACCAGCCAGGGCTGGCCTAAGGGAACTTAGAAGTGTGTCCTCTGGGAGGGTTAGTGAACCTGTGCCATGTGCTGCACTCCCCCCTCCCAAGCCCTGATCCCCTGTTTATTAAAAAAAATCACATCCCTGGTGGCTAACAGCCCCCCCAGCCCAGATCCCCTTGTAATAAAAAACAACCACATCCCTGGTGGTCTAGCGGACACCCACCCTAATCCTCTTCTTAATACTGTAATCATGTCACTAGACCACCAACCCTATTTCCAATCTGCCCATATAATTTAAATATTTCCTTTCCTGGTGGTCTAGTGGATCCCCACCCCAGCAGGTAGAGCCCCAACACCTCGCTCCCCCATACCATCTCCGAGTCGGCGTCCAACATAGCCCTCCACTCTTCACCACGGTCAGCCACCAACTGAATTATCAAGGAACGTGCACTGTATACAGTACACACTGATTGACAGAGCTGTCAGTCAGTGAGCGTGTAGTATATGTACAGTAGTATGCGCTCCAGGACAGCTCAGTCGGCGGTCGACTGAGGAGGAGAGTGAAGGCTGTATCGCCGCCAGCTCGAGGATGGGATGGGGGAAGTGGGGGTGGTGGGGTACTGCCTCCCGGGGTGGGGGTCCACTGTACCAGCCAGGGAAGGATATATGTAAGTTATATGGGCAGATCGGGGATAGAGTGGGGGGTCCACTAGACCACCAGGGACATGATTACAGTATTAAAGAAGGAGATCAGGGCTGGGAGGGCCGCTAGACCATGAGGGATGTGATATTTTCTTATAAGATGTGGATCAGGGCTGGGGGGTGCTAGCCACTAGGGATGTGGTTGTTTTTTATTACAAGGGGCTTGGGGTTGGGGGGACTACTAGCCACCAGGGACTGCTGTACATGGTTCTATTGCCACATGGCCGCCCTGCAACTTGCAGCACACCTTCCAGATGTGCCCTCTGTTTGGCACAGGGCCACAGTTGCCACAAGACATGGAAATTTGCCACCGACACCAAACCCAATAGTGAATTGGGTGCAGGGTCCCTGACGCACCAGCAATCAGCGCAAACTGCCTTCGTCACAGCTTCTGCCGACCTTTGTGAATTAGGCTCTGGGCAGTATAACCTTCTCTCTCCTGATGCTGATCCCTCGGGCAGTGCAGCCCAAAATCTTATTTGCCATTACTGCTGCTTTTCTACACTGCGTGGAGTGCTTCAGGTCTCTAGTGATCATCACTCCCAGATCCTTCTCTTCCTCCTGTGATGCAACTACTCACACCCCTCACAGGTTGTACTCAGTCCTGGGGTTCTTGGCTCCAGTGTGGATAACTTTGCATTTCTTGCACTGAAGCCAAACTGCCAAATCTCAGCCCACCCCTCTAGTTTTTCCAGATCTTCCTTTAGGTCTTGTATCCCTTCTGTTGTTTCCACCCTCCCACAGAGCTTGGTGTATCCACAAATAGGCACATTTTGCCCTTAATACCATCCCCAGTGTCACTAATGAAGATACTGAACAACACCGGCACTAGCACCGAGTCCTGTGGGAATCCAGTGGTGACCTCCCTGGTGTAAGACAGCTCTCCCAAACCACCACATAGAAACATAGACTTTGATGGCAGATAAGGACCGCTTGGCCCAGCCAGTCTGCCCATTTCTCTACCTATTGGATAAGCTGCAGATCCTAGTTAACCAACAGCCTACTTCTTCCTACCCCCACCCCCTAGAATTGCCTTATGTCTGTCCCGTGCATTCTTGAATTCCCCCACTGTTTTTGGACCCCCATTCCATGTGTCCACCACCTCTCTAAGAAAAAATACTTCCTCACATTGCCCTGAGCCATCCCCTCTCTATCTTCAAATTGTGTCCCCTTGTTCTTGCACATCTCTTTTTCTGAAAGATGCTACCCTCTTGGACTTTGTTGATTCCCTTGAGATACTTGAAAGTTTCTATCATGCCCCTTCTCCCTCCTTTCCTCAAGGGTATACATATTAAGCTCCTTTAGTCTCTCCTCATATGGCTTCTCTTGCAGACCCTGCACCATTTTAGTTGCCCTCCTCTGGACTGCCTCCATCCTGTCTATGTCCTTGTGGAGATGGGGTCTCCAGAACTGCAGTACTTTAGATGGGGTCTCACCAACTATCTGTACAGAGGGATGGCAACTTCCTGTTTCCTACTGGTGATGCCTCTCCCAATTTATTTATTTAAAAGTTTTACCAGGAAGGCACACTGAGCAGAGTATTGCTCGATTCCAGGTGTGTATCCCCCCAGCCCTCCTTACTGCCCTCTCACATTGCCTGCCTACCTTTAGGTGTCTGATATGACTACCCCCAGGTCCCTTTCCATTTTTGCTGTTGTTAGTACCTCCCTATATTGTGTACTCTTCCCCTGGGTTTTTGTTTCCCAGGTGCACTTCTTTGCACCACACTTTGGGTCCTGCCCCTCAACCAGTTTTCCACCCATCTGGTCAACTTCTCCCCAACCCCGAGATCCACCAACTTCATGATCAGCCTCTCATGAGGTACAGAGTCATAAGCCTTGCAGAAGTCCAGGTAAAGGATGTCCACTACTTGGCCCCAGTCTACTGTTTTAGCGCGACCCAGTCAAAGAAGTCAATCAGATTGATTTGACATGCAGCTGACCCATTGGTGCAGAGGTAGAGGCCTCTGATTGAGATGGGGGGAGGCGGGGTTGAGTGACCGTCATACGACTGACCTCTGGCAGAGGCCAGGGGAGCAGTTTCTGGCACCTACATCATTGCTAGAGGCAGAACAAATGTCAGTGTATGCGCCATTGATATCATTACACGTCTCGCCTCCCGGGGCCAAAAATGTGGAAAAAGTGGTCTGAGCAGGATGTCATCTACCTTGTACCACAAGTCTTGCACCTCTGGCTGTGGAACCACTGGAGACAAATACCAGCATCTGATGGGAGGGTGAGCCCCCTCCCAGAGGCTGTGCCTTGGTGGGGGCAAGCCAGGGCATAACCACGGGACTGTATACCAGCGTCTGAAGGGTGGTTGGGCTCCCTCCCATGGCCCCACTCTGGTTGGGTAAGTCTGTGGGGGGGGGGGTGACAGGGCTAGCTGGGTGGATAGAGGTTGGTCTGTGGAAAAGAAGAAAGTATAGCAAAAAAAAAAAAAAAAAAAGATTCATTTGACATGACCTCCCCCCAAGAAATGCATGCTGCTCCACATCCTGGAGACCATGCTCCTCTAGATATTCTACCAACCTTTCTTTAAGTATGGTCGCCTTCATCCATAGATTATATTGCTCCCCCTCCAGTAATAGTGCACAAATACCACTTCATGGTCTCCCCAGTATGTGGAAGATGTCACATGGCTTGTGGCACTTACTTGCGTTATTTTTGGACATGCCCAATGCTGCAGGCCTTTTGGAAAGCAGTAACAAGTGAACTCTCAAATATGACAGGGAGACAGATACCGGTAACTCCGGTAGCATTGCTATTTGACATGGAGGACATAGGAGATGAGGGCTGGGGTTATACCCCAGATGGAGTCGAGTATTATTAATTTTGGCTTGTGAATGCCTCATGAACACTTGGGTGCCCTGTGCCCCTCCCACAGCTAACCAATGGAAAAAGCTATCTATCCAGACTCTGGCCCTGTAACGCCTCGCTTTCATTTTGAAGGGGAGGGGTGAGCACTTTCTCATGACCTGGGAGAACTTTCTGAACTCTCTGTCTCCTATGGTAGCCCACACTCTTCATGAGGGGGTAGTGTAAGTGTGCTTTGCAGAAGCCAATTGGGGTAACATGGTGCCTGCCTTCCATCAAGGGCTTTCATTGAGGGGGATCACCTTTTTATTTGCCTGCAGCCATGAGCTCTCTTCATGTGAATGATATCTCTGCCACATAATAAGTTCTCATTGTTTGTTATGACCTGTAGGTGTTGGGCGTCAATCTTACTAGATGGACCAACTGTTTGTATGTATGTTTGTGTTTTCTTTATTCATTTATTATCAGTTTTTTAATGAATATTTGAAACTAAGCACATGCTATAAGTAGATAAAGATACAGTTTTGTGATGGTCTGTCTAGGGTCATCAGATTGGCTAGGCTAGTTCTTTTTTAGTACCATCATTCTGTCAGCTTTGCTGTGTGTGTGTTCTTTTATTGTACTGGATCTGTATGGTTTTACAAATTCAGTCTAATAGGCCTGGTGGCACTGAGGGTTGAGGCGCTGGATGCCACACATCGCATCACGCTGGCAACCCGGGTTCGGGAGCGAGCTCGGGCCAGCAGGGGTCGGCGGGGGAGGAGAGAATGGAGCGTCCGGAGGACTGCTCTCCTTTCCTGGGGGGGGGTGGATGACTCCCCAGCACAAGCGTCTCCCAGCGGAGGTTGGGAGTGCAACAGCCAGGGTATCACACTTGTAGAGGGAGAAGCCTCGGCGGACGTCCGCGGGAAGGGTGCGGGAGTGCGCCCGATTGCACTGGACATCATTGTACATCCGGGCTCCTAAGGGGAATGCTCATGAACACAGGAAATCACCCATTGGCTGGGAAGTAGATGTCACCTACCCCCACCTCCAACACCAGACCCTGCCCACTGGCACCTCATCTCACTAGTCACCTCCACCTGAGGAGTGCTGGAAGAAAGCGCAGAGAAGCAGAAGGTGGCCCCACTCTGCAGGGTACATTCCAGGGGGATTGCTCCACGGGTGTGTTGTGGGTGGGTGAGAGACAAAGGTGCAGCTAGGAGGATCTCAAGTAGGAGGGGAACAGGCAGGGTGACTGAAGGGGCCCCAGCCAGCTGGGACAGGAGGGAAAAATAATTGAGAAAAAAAAAAACAGTTCAATCTAATAAATATGATAGTACAGAAAAAAAGTATGGTCTCCAACAGCTTGCACATGACTGAGGTCAGACTGACCAGCCTGCAATTCCCTGGCTCATCCTTGGGACTGCTCTTATGGAGGGGCACTACTTGTGCTGTTCTCCAGTCCTGCAGTACCACTCCTGACTCCAGTGAACCATTTAACAGGCCAGCCAATGGCTCTGCAAGCTGTCTGCCAGTTCCCTCAGCACTATTGGGTATATGCTATCTAGGTCTGGTGATTTGTCCACCTTCAGTGCTAGTGCCCTGTCCTCACCCTATCCACCTCTGTCCCCATTGGCTGGGGAGTATGTCTGTCTCCCTTGAGAAAGAGGAACAGAAGTACTCATTCAGCACTTCTGTTTTTCCCCCATTTTCCTCCACCTGCTGTGATGAGGGACAAGCTGTGAAACCAGAGAGACCAGGGAGGGACAGGGTCAGCATCAGCAGAAGGGAAGAGAGCCAGGCAGCACCATAGTCAAATCAGTTCGTTTTCATTGCTGGATTTGCAAATGCCCAACTGGGCAACTGTGATGCTGTTGCTTCAGTCCTCCCAACATGTACCACTCTGCTGTTGTCCATCTGTGTGATACTACCTTGCCTCCTGTCACTGTCTGCTATGTCCTCCATGTCCTAACTTTGATGAACTGGGTGTGGGGGGGGGCTTGGTATCCTATGGGCTGAGACGAGAGATGGAGCCTTGTCTGGGGGGACAATGACGGTCTATCTGTGTGTTGTCCTGCTGTGTGTTTGGGCTTCAGTCACTCACACAGCCAACAGCTGTCTGTAACAGTGTGTCCATTCTGGACTCTGGCGTTGAACAGTGAAGTAACACATTCATTTTGTGCCACAGTGCCATAATGGAGCGGGTGTTAGGGGGGCAGACACAGCGGTGTCTGCCTGGGCTACAGGTGGGGGGGTGGGGGCATGAGTGATGGTCTCTGGGAAGGACGCTGTAGCTGCTCCTCACATCATTTGTAAATTTCTTTTTTTTTTTTTAGTGCTGGAATCTGGACCTGGTGCATTCCTATCCTGTCACATGATGATGTGTGACGCTGAAGGTGATTGGAACTGGGGTTGGGACGTCAGGATCATGCATCTTATCTGACCGACACACAGCACAGCAGGAGAAAGTGAGAGGTAGGTGAGACAGGGTCAGACATCAGAATAAATACTTATCACTGTTGAGTACTCGTCATGATGTTTGACGATGACCATGATGTGATACTTATTGATACATATAACATATTTATACCACTGTGATGACACTGACAGTGCCAGTGAACTGATTTGCTTACTTGAAGTTGTTCCTCATGACTAGTATTAAAATTGATGGGTTTTTTTCTGCAGAGCCTAGGTTTTATATCCACCCGGTGTTGTCGATTTGTCATCTGATGCCCCCCCCTTCCCTTGCCTGGTCACTATACTAGACTGGCTAGCCCCACACCCCTGCTGGGCTGTCAGCCACTTCTTTTCTCATTTAACAAACTTACCTGCTCCAAGAAGATCCCAAATGCCAATTCTACCCAGATGGTGTTATGGAGGACAGCATGGGGAGGTTACCACCACAAGGCTCCCCACCCCATAACACCACCCTAAAAGTCTCAGAGGTTTGCAGTGGAGCAGAAGTGGAGATCTTGCGGTGCTCTGGTGGATCATCCTGCCATTGGGATTGTTTCCACCCTGTACTGTGTCAGGGTGCCTCCTCCCTCCTGTTTCTTTCTTTCCCTATTGGGATGCCCCGCTGGAACTAGGGTGGGACTGGGGAGTGGGCTAAAATGTACCCCCCTGAACTGGCGATGTCTTGTGTCAGGGTGTGTGGTCTATGGTGGTGCAACTAATTGTATGTTAGATGGCCTAAGGGCAGGTACAACAGGTTGGAGTGTTTTTTCCCTCCTGACCATTATTGAACACCTTTTATTTTTTTTTTACTTTAAGACAAATTGAGTAATACTGTCATTTACAAACAGAATATAGACATGTGGATGTGGTGCAGCAGTGCAGTGGTTTGGAGCCTGTACTCACCAAATGATTTGTTTTTGTTCTTTTACAGGAACCGTTCATGATCATACCGTGACAGAGAGTAGAGACAAAGAAGAGACAGCAGGAAGAGGGGAGGCAGTAGCCAATAAAAAAAAAAGACTTCATTGCATAGAGAGACTTTTAGGCCTAGGCGGCAGAAAACAGCCAAACTGACTTTGATCAGTATATGCGAGCATAGCAACAGCACTAACTTGTAATGTGTATTTGGCCACTGTCAGTTCACCAGCAGCATCAGCTCAGCAAGACAGACAGCAGAACGGAGGAAGGATGCAGAGGCATTCATACAATCACCACAATTCAGTCCACAACAGGCCCAGGAAGCCTGGGACAGCAAAAAATGAAAGACAGTATTGATTGTTTACATGACATCTGTTCTCTACTGTTGCAAGAAGATTTGAATCATAAGTTTTGTTAAAAACCATCATATAATATGACCGTATCGTATCAGTGTGTTCTACATACAGTTTAAATTGTAATTATTATCGTCCATGTCTGTGAGTGATGATCCTTTTACAAGTTTGATGCAAAAGCAATATTATTCTTTCATGGTTTCTATTTTCATTCAATTGTAATACCTGTCTTTAACTTATACAGTGAAAAATACTAACTAAATTATGCAGCCGTACTAACATGCCACTTAATGGTCTGATAGACTTTTCTCTTACAGTGTCTGTGTGCAGTGTCAGGTCACCTGTCACCCAATGTCAGTAAGTCACTCAGAAGCCACCGCCCCCCCCTTCCTTCTAGGGCCCAGGCACATGAAATGTGTTGAAGGAGGGTTGCATTAGAATTATTTCAGCTTGTAGTTACATGAATATACATTTCTCGTTATATTATGACTGAGATTACTGTGACGTCGGACATACTTATCATCTTTCTGGTATTTGCACTTCTTGATGTTGTTTTCATTGAACAAACCAGGCAAAAGCAAACAAAAAAAAAGAAACCTGAAGTAGGCTGTGTTATACTATAACTAATTTAATCTACAAAATACTTTACGACAAATGTTATCTGTTTTATATACAACAATAGAAACGGTATGCTGCACTGGCATCAAACATAGCCCAACAAGAAAAACAAACTGTAGACACTAGCGGAGTTACTCCTGAAACCTCTCAAGTTGGAGCCTCTTCCTCCCAGTCCTCTTCTTCCACCACATCCTCCTTGCCGCATCTCGAGTCACTGTGCCAGTGTGTGCCAGTTTTTCCAAAATGGTATTTTGGTAAGTTCTTCAATGTTAGCTGTGAAAATGGAAAACACATTTCAATTCAGTGTAAACTCTGTATGCTGGAACTGAAGCTCTTGTAAACATCCACACATAGTATGTTGAACTTGAAAAAACATGGAATGCATCCATCCAGCATCTTTAGAGAAGTTTGAAAAGCTATGCAGCAGCAGAAGTGATAGCCCACCAGCAGTCGTCACCAGCCCTGGTCAGAAAAGGATACGGGAATTAGAAGAGACCAATTAAGTCTTTAGCTCAAGCAGCAGCAGTAATAATCCTTGCCAATGGCATCCTCATCATTCAGCAAGATGAAGAAATGTTTTATCCAACAACACTTATTTGATTCTACAAAGAGTTCACTTATCAGTCAGTCTTGGGTTGATAATCTCATTATTCAGTTTGTAGTTGAAGATCTACAGTCATTCAACATTGTTGAACAGCATTCATTCGTCAAATTAGTTACTGGTCTACAAATCAACATAAAAGTAACAACACAAAAATCATTGACAGGCAGAATAGATAAAATGTACCAAAACATGAAGACAAATCTGCTATCTGAATTTAGCAATGTCTGCCATATATGCACTACTGCAGATATTTGGACTGTGCATAATAGGAGCTACCTAGGTGTGACAGCACATTGGATTGATCAGAAAACGTTAACTAGAAACTCAGCAGCACTGGCATGCAAATAATAGGAAGACACATGTATGATGTTGTTGCAAAAAAAACTTAAACAAGTTCATCTGAATTGTCACATCCAGAACAAAGTTGTTAAAACTGCGACTGACAATGAATCAAATTTTGTTAAATCCTTTAAGGAGTTTAGCACAGAGTATACTCCATCCATCAGTTCCACAGATGGGATTCTGAATGATGGTAAAAATTATGATGATGATGAGGAGGCTGACTACCATGACCAGCAGCAGCATGGGGGAGGCTGTAGCCATGCCAATGAAGACGATGAATCTGCAGTCAGAGATGACGTGACCTTCACTGACGTATGTAGATAGATGATGTCGATGAAGATGTAGAGGAGATCTACGACCTTCCTTCACATCAGTGATGTGCAGCACATACTCTGGACTTAATAGCTGTGGGAACTCTGCTACTACAAATCCTGTGTACAAGAAGATCTCCTGTAGCACAATGGCAAAATGCTCAGCTCTTTGAACAAAGTTTACTGAAGTTCACAAAGAAGTGAAACTGTGTCGGACAAAATGGGTACTAAGCTTGTTATCCACAATGACACAAGGTGGAATTATTACTTCAGAGCTGTAGAAAAAAATGAGATCCACAGTAGAAAAAGCAGAAGATAATCTGCACACAATCTGTGATGAACTTGGACTAGCAAGGTTTAGAACAACTGAAACTGCTTTAGTGGTTGAGTACTGCAAAGTAATTCAACCTCTTGCAAACTCATTGGATATTATGCAGGCAGAAACAAAATGCTATATGCAATATCTGCTTCCAAAGTCGGTGGCATTGAAAAAGAAGTTGCTTGGTATCAGACTACTTTTGTGTTATGCCACTCCTCTACTTGATGCCATTGTGAGAGCTCTGGATGCTTGGTTTAGTACTTTTGACCACAGGGAGTTAATTCTGTTCAGCATCATGTTGCCACAGTTTCACATTCAGTAGATTGCTAATGAGGATGAAAGACATGCAGCTAAAACATACTTGAAAATGAATTGCTTTCATATCAGGAAGATGTTGGTCAAGGAAGCCCCTCATCTGAAGACAATCTTGAGGAGGAGAATGATGATGAATTTTTCAAATTCAAAGAAAATCAGCAACTTAGCCATGGTGGAGTTCTTCATGAGCTTGAGCAGTATTTCAAAGACACAAATGAAACAGTATATATTTTGCAAACATTTCCAACAATAAAGAAAACATTCTTACTTTACAATACTACTTCCTACTGTATGTTACAATACTACAATTCCATCAAATACACCAGTTGAAAGATTATTCAGCATTTGTGGACATGTCCTTACTGCTCAACGAAACCGACTAGGTGATGAAAACTTTGGAGTGCAGCCACTGTTACACTGCAACAGAAACACACTGGGAATAGTCCTGTGCTGTTGTGTACCTTTGTGACAGTAAAGCAATGATAAGCTGATGGTGGTGTTGGTGTACAGTAAGTTACTGTAACGTTCTTATGTGGCAGCGCTGCCTAGGCCTTGCTGCTGCTGGCTGTGCCCTTGCCTTGTATACAACATCCCCCTACAATAAGTGTAATTGTTGGTATTCTGGATGACAAGCAAAATACTAAATGTATATTCCATTATTGCAAACCAAAAACAAGCATATCTCATCATTGTCATCTCATCTTGCGTTGCTGTTTTTGATGACAACTAAATGAAAAATTAATATGAGTCTGCTAGTAGTATTATGCCATCTTTAAACTTTATTATATCATAATCCTAGATTGTGATTTGAACTTAATGTTTGTCGTACTGAAAGCTATATGCTATTGTCTTCTTATCATCTCCATTGGATCTATCACTGCTCCTTAGAACATGAGCTGATCTGTGTTGTTATTTAGCATAGTAGCCATATGCTATTTGGCATTTGCTATATTCAAGGACCACATCTCATACCAAAAGAAAAAAAAACTGCTAACAATAACAACGATTCAAGAAGCAATATATTGTTAGTCACCAGAAAATACAGAAAGTTGTGTTATTCCAAATTTCTACATGCCTTTTGTGTGAGTCATGAAGTTTAAGTTGACTTCCATGGCCAGGTTTATAACTCTTGTGGCTAATTGGGCATAATTGTAAAAATACTGTGATCATGATGTATGTATGTATATCAGCATAATGATACAACCAAGTAAGTCAACAATATTCTCTTTTCGTATTTGTTTTTGGGGAGGATCTTACTGGTGGTCACTGGTCAGCAGTGGTCTGGTCACAGTGCTATTTCAAGTTTCCGATGTGATGGTGGTACATAACATTTACCAGAAACACAGATAATTCATTTATTAATTGGTGGGGGCAGGCTTGCCACCAGTAAATGCAAATATTGATACTGATTTTTTTGAAGGGAAAAGTCAACTAAGACTTAATGCTGAAAAAAATTGGTGAGTGGTTAACAAAACTACTACTTTAAGTAACTTGAGTTAATTGCATTTCAGTCTTTTTCTGTGATATTCTGTGTAAGGACCATGTTCCTTATCTATGCTGGTTCTGGTGTGGTGGCCATGGACTGGTATGTACACCATGTGGGAATCGGGATTAACCAGGGCCTCCATTGCTTGACCAAATGCCCAGTCGCACAATTTTAGATTTTCACAGTAGACATCCACTGATATTTTTCTAATGTTATTTGATTTCTTTTGCACAGAAAAGCAAAAATGCTGGCTGCCAATTACCTTTAGCCAAAACTGCCTGTCTGCTATCTGATATTCAGAACCCAGCTAAGCAACACTAGCCTATCTGCCACTTTGGCATAGCCAGTTTCTAGTGAAATCCCAGATTCTTGTCTGGTAATAATGTTATAATCATCATCATCATCATCCTCATGAACTTGTCTCAGACACAGTCATAAAATGTGGTTATCATCATCATCATCGTTCCCACCACCATCATCATCATCCTCATCAACATCGTCACCATCATCATCCTGATTGACAATCATCATCAGTAATTCATTCACGGCTTGAGAGGAAATGACTGAAATGAGCACAAGCAAGAACCACTGGCTGCACATCGACACTGGCCTGGCCTGGGTGGCTGCCACCGCCCATCACGGTTGAGGCAAACTTGTCAACTTCACTAAAGGTGTGGGAAGTTGGTGACCTAGCATCTACTATGCATAGGTAGGGTTTTTGGGGTGACATGATATCTCATCATCCTGACTGACAATCATCATCAGTGATTCATTCACTGCATGAAAGGAAATGACTGACAGCAAGCTAGAAATGGAGCAGGGACCCATGGTGACACTGTGACCCACCTCACCACTGCACACTGACACTGACCTGGTCTGGGTGGTCACCGCCCCCCTGTCATAATCAAGTCAAACTCATCGACTTCACTTTGGGCGTGGGATGTTCATGACTTCGCAGCTACTAGGAACAGATAGTTTTTTTGAGAATGACAGTTCTGTACTAAACCAACAAAAAAAAAACCCGCACATTCAGTGGCAACCACATCCTTACTGATTCATTCACAATCATTTACAACAATGACTGACGAGTCGCTGGTGACCTGACATCATTGCGTCACACTAGCAGTAGTACAGATTGGTTACCATGAGATCATCAGTCGGTCACCTCAGATGAGCCTGTAATCTGGAGCTAGTCACTACCAAGTTAATGTGAATGACTCATTGATGATAGCTAGTAGCCGCTGCACAGTCGTAGGGGAGTGGTTTTGATGAATGAGACACGACAGTGGAGAATGTTTTTATTCATGTATTTATTTTACTTTTTTAATTAACAGAAATGTAGGGGGAAACACTGCGTTCTGCAAATGCTACCTAAGATCACCCGCACTGTACACTACACATCCTTTAAAGTCATGGAAACAGTCGGCAGCACTAAGAGAGCCCCACACCCAAGTGTGCGGATGTTCTCAATCTGTGCTATTTGTGTGCATTGCAAAAACCATTAGTTTTACTTACTGTTTACTGCAGCTGTGCAATGATTGTATCACACTGATTCTGCTGCCTTGCAATCTGACATTTTCTGTAACCAAAACAATCTTAGAAAATGGGCAAGTGTGAATCTGAATTGTGATTGGCTAACTGAGCCAACTAGGTGGGTGGGTATGAGACAACAGAGACTGGGAAATAATGGGTCCAAGTCTCTGTTGCCTCATATCGTTCCAGTAGTACTGTGCTGTAGAATGCTGAAAACACAAATACCACCATGTTTTCTTTCTTGCTTAGTGAGCGAGAGATCCCCCGCAACTCAAAGTGGCACAAAAATAGTTTATAGCACCAATTGGCTGACCAGGTTTACATTAGCAATTTTTTTTTTTTAACAACAACATCAATCTTCTCTTTCTATAGCTCATCTTTTGTGCAGTGCTCACACTTGCGCTTCCCCATTTGGCCGTTTCTACACCACCCACGTCCATTTACATTTCCCCTTTGGATTTAAAAATAAAACAAAACCTCTTTTGAATGTAGCACCATCACATAGCACTGTCAATCCCACTGCCACTTCAGTTGCTCATTGGTCCCCCAACCTCCACCTACCAGTCCGCTTCCTCTGCTGCCACAACCCGGCAGTGCATTTACCGTTTAAGTTTTATTTTTAAAGCACTTAGCATAGCGCTGCCACATAGTGCTTCACCTTGCCGTCAGCTCACCAACTCATCCCCCTTCTCCATCCCCAAAGCCTCTGCTGACTTACCTCTGTCAAACTGACAGTGCTTCTCCGGCTGCGGGATACAAAGACATAAACGAAGGTCACGTGCTCGGCTATTGCCGAAACGAAAATCCAATACAGTAGTCTACACGCACCTACCAAACTCATGTACTGTACCTTTCAGTATCCTGAAAACATAGCAGGTGTACAAATATACTTAAGGGACTTAGGCATCACAAGAAGAAAAAAAAATACTGAAGGTCGCTGCTGAGTTTCCTCACTTGTTTACTTCCTGTTCTCCCATCATTGCCACTCTGCCTGACTGTGCCCTTCTGTTTGTGTTATAAAAAATGAAACTGAATCAAAGTGCCAATAATTAAAACACTCTACAATCCAGTTTTTGACAGCGCTGAGTACTTCCTGCTGTGGGGGTAGGTAAAGATACCAGTAAAAATCAATCAATAAATAGGCTGTCAAGTGTTAAACACACCCTCTACTGGCAAGTATGCCAATAGAGACTACTTTGCAAGAAAACTGTTTTACAACAGATTTTTATTTATTTTTTTGTAGTTTTTTGTTTACTTTTTTAATGTTCTACAAAAATGTCACTTATAACCCATTTTTCTAAGCGCAATAACACCCTTCAGGGTGGGTGGTATGGGCTATACCAGACCTTACAGGGGCTATAAGGCCCTCCACCTGCGGCGTTGGGCCTCATCACGCCCCTGGGATGTCCGGTATAGCACAATACTGCCCACCCTGTCGGGCCTCATCACACCCCTGAGTGGTCTGGTATAGCCCAATACCGCCCACCCTGTCGGGTATTATTGCTTACATCAAATCCCCCTACAGCTAACATCAGAAGGGGGCTGCAGCAGTGGGAAATAACAATATCCTGCAGTGAATGTTTTTGAGCTTTTACAAGCTATTACAATCACAGTTGTTTGCCAGTCCCACTCTTCTCCCCAGGGCCCTGGGCTAGGTACAGTCCTCTGTGACTATACTTAGCCCAGTGAGGACAATGGGAGCAGCAAACAAAAGATAGGAGCTCATGAAAACTCTTAACAGGTTATTGCATCTCCCACTGCTGCAGCCATCCACCCATGTCAGACAGCTGCAAAGGATTTACAGATTTGCTGTGACAGAAAAATGTAAGCTTGCAAGCTAGCAGAATCAATGTGATACAATGTACTTTGTAACATGGCAAAAAAAGAGAAACAAAATGAAGCAGTAAGATAGGTTGAAACAGACCACGTGGTACATCAGCAACCATGGTCTAATCCTACAGTAGATCATGGTAGGGAGTGGGTGCGCGTGAAAAGTGTTAGACAACGGTTGGAATGTAGCTGCTGGTGCACAGCATCGCCGAGGAGGGAGCACTGTCTACACAGCGCAGCATGCGAAGCGCATGCGTTCTCGTAACCTAGTCGCAACACAGCAACCAACGTGAGACAGGTCAGGGACTGGCACAGCTAGTGTAGGAAAGGGGAATAATAGCAGAAATCTTGACAGAGTAAGACATGACCATGGATGTAAGAAAGCAATGTCAGCAGTGGCGACTGCAAAGACAGGAATTGTGGTTAGTAGAAGACCCGTAGCAATAGCAGGGAATCAGTGTAGCAATGTAAAGTCCCGCAGTATGAGGGAGCTGCAAGCGTAGAAATACTATCACGCTGAAGAAAAGTGGCTGCAAGTCGTAGAAGTAGCGCGGTGTGCACGATACTATGGAATTGGGGCTGAAATACCCACAGTGCAACAGAAAAGAACAGCACAAGTACTGGACAACAGAGCTGAAACAGAGGAAAAAATAGAGACAGAAAGGAAATCGCACACACGGAGCAGTGTGTCTGTACGTGCTGCAGATTATAGCCACTCGATGTAGAGATACAGAAAAGCACATCAGCATATTAATAGATGACAAAGCTGCAACATGCACGCGCACGTTTTGAACTGCATAGAACGTTAGAGACAGAGTAGTGAGACATAGAAAAGTGATATTTTGACTACACTGTCTTATTCATAATATTGTTGTCTAATAATAATCATAAACAGTTACCTACTAATATTGTTAGCCATGTTACAAGCAGATTAAGCCACTCGAAAGGATGGGTCTACAGTGGAATTAATCCATGGTTGGTTGGTTGGACCCACTCGGCCTTCGGCCTCGTGGTCCAACCCCCCCAACCAAGAATTAATTCCACAGTAGACCCATCCTTTCAAGTGGCTTAATCCTTACATGTTGCTGCAGTGGACAGTAAGTGAAAAACACATTTCTTGCAATGCACACAACAAAGTGCCCATTGAGAATGAACCCACATTTGGATGTGGGGCTCTGCTGCTCTTATGACTGACAGCTCACATTGCATGCCACAAGCACAGTGTGTAGAAGTGTAGTAGTATGGCACCTTCACTGGAGTGATATGTACTAGTCTCCCCACCTGGTGAATTGTGTGACCAGTTCTTCAGGTGGAAATGACGTTTGTAAACCAAAAAAATAATCATTCACACTACACCGGAACGTATGGCCACTTCACTTTGCATAGAGTGCTATGCATGTTGGCCTTGGGTGGAGCACTTTTAAAATATTTGCAGCGTATGACAGTGTGTCAACTTATACAAGTTTATTTCTGACAATTGACAATTTAAATTACAGATTGTTATTAACTTACAAACACAAATAAAGCACTTAATGGGGTATTGTACTTGTACAGTATCTTTGCTTCAGCTTTGCACACCATGACAATGGCAAAAAAATTAAAAGAAAAAAGTATAACACTCATAAAAGGGGTTTTACTGGAAAATGTCAACCTGTTGTGTTGTGAATATGCTTAATATCGTACATTATGTGCAAAGCCAACAAAGCAACAATGTTTTCGTATTTATTTGTTTTATTTGCCCTGAATGCTGTTCTCCTGTACACTATATAGGTCTAATAGGTCCTGTACACTATAGTAGGTCTTTGACACATGGAGCACATTCCTCCTAGCATAAGAACTTGTGGAAATTATTTATAATGTTCTCACTCTAATGTCACTGTCCAACTGTTTCCTTCCTTCATGACTACTTGCTGTTGCAGTACTCTGTATGTGAATCCAATGTCTATTACTTCTACTGTTGAAATTTCCGAGTCAAATATATATTGTGAACTGCTGAGCTATGTGCAATGTATGTGAACAACTGTAAAAATGATGTACGTAATTAACTCCGAGTGGCCCCTGAAAAAGGGACCTCTTGTCTTGGTGGGTTCACCCAGTTACCAAACTGCAATAAATAAATAAATATTAGGAAACATGAAATAAGTATCATACACACTCATTCATTGCCTGTGGAATCTATTTTAGTTCTTTTTATTAATTTTTGGAGTTTCTTGAGCTCATAAATATGTTGAATGTGTAAATGTAACCGGCTTCTCAAAAGTAATATAAATTAATATGAGTTACAGTTACTGCTTACTTTCAATGATAGAGTAATAAATAACTGTAACTGATTACAAGGTGTGCTTTTTTGACATACAAGGCCCTGCACGGACTGGGTCTGGGCTACCTGAAAGACCTCCTGATACCTTATGCTCCTGGCTGTCCCCTCCAGTCAAGGGAGGCAGACCTCTTGTTGCCACCTAGGTCTCATTTGAAGTCCTCAGGTGATGGGGCATTTGGGGTGGCTGTCCAGATTTTGTGGCATGCCCTTCCCGGGGAGATAAGAGGGGTTCCTTCACTGGCCATTTTATAAAAACATCTTTAAAAACTCACTTTTTCAACTTAAGTTTTGGAACTGGCTTTATGACTTAATTGTTTTAATTTAATATTTGATTTTAAGTTTGTAACTGAGTTGTTGTGTCTGTCTTGAGGCGCCCAGAGCCCTAGGAATTGGGTGCCATATAAATAAAATGTCCTTGCCTTGCTGTTACATTTCTTTGAGAATAACTAGTAACTGTAACATATTACTTTTTAAAAGTAACTTACACAACACTGAATGCATCCCAAAGTGCTTTACAAGCAATTTATTCACACACCTCAACTCCCTTCTCAAAGTACACTTCTCCCCCACCTGCCCCGTGCCCTTACTAGCTCTAATAGTCTGGTATAGCCAACACTATTTCAGTAGGCTATGTCCAGAGCTGCCTGTATTTATCTGAATTATACTACTGCTATGTAATTGCACATGCTATGTGACTCGTGCTTCTGTCTCTGTGTGCAGCTCATTTTATTGTTCTCGCCAATGTTCTGTGTACACTATAATTAGTTATGGTCTCTGTATAATATTGTTTATTATATTTATGATGTTGCTATCCCTATTCCTGTCTCCACCAGGATGCATCTGGAATCGAGCAGTAGTCTGCTCAGTATGCTTTGGGGTAAAACTTTTAAATAAATAAATAGACACAATAGGAGGACTTTGTAGAGTTGGGGAGGGGCCTAAGACAAGTAGCACACACAGTATCCTTCTCAGAGTTGCTGCCTGTCAATGGCATGGGTGAGGCGAGGGTACTTTGCACCATGCAGTTTAGTGAATGGTTGAAAAAATGGTGCGGAGCACAGGGGTTTGGCTTCATTGGGGACTGGGGTTCCACCTGAGGGACACCAGCCTATACTGGCAGGATGGTCTGCATCTGTCCAGGAAGGAACAAGTCTTTTGAGCAATCAGTTTAAATGCTTCATTGGCAAGCTTTTAAACTAGTCAAGGGGAGGCACTGATAAGCAGCAGGAAAATCCCAGCTTCTCCCTACAAAACAGGGTACTAAATGAGAAAAAGACTGAGGTAGAAAGGTCAGTGGGGGATGCTGCAACATAAGGTAAAGCCATCAAAAAATGGAGAGCAATGAGTACCAATGCCCATAGTCTGAGTAACAAGCTTCCTGAATTAGTGGCCTTGATGGAGGAGGAACATCTGGATAGCGTGACAGTCACAGAAACATGGTACACACAAAACCATGACTGGGACGTAAACATACCAGGATACACTATCTACAGGAGGGACAGGGAGGTAAAGAGGAGGAGGGTAGCTCTACATAAGGGAAGGAATCAAAGCAACAGAACAAAAGGGTAAACAGGGAGGAGAAGAAGCACTGTGGGTAAATTTGGAGACAGGCAATGGCACCACAATCCGCACAGGGATTGTATACAGACCTCTCTCAGGGGAGGAAATGGACAAGGAAATGATAGAAAGTATACTTAGAATGGCAGAAAAAGGGAGATATTGCTGATGGGTGATCTGAATATACCAGATGTTAACTGGAGTACAGTTGCAGCAGCCACTAAGAGTGGTTATTCTAGATGCCCTACAGGGGCATGCCTTAGACAACTAGTATTGGAGCCCACTCAAGAGGAGCAATCTTAGACCTGGTTCTCTCAAATGGAGATGGAGAGAGGATCACAGATGTAGAAGTGGGTAGCCATCTGGGAACTAGCGACCATCAAACAGTATGGTTCACAATAAACACAGCAATAGAGTCAAGCCATACAAAGGCAAAAGTACTGGACTTTAGGAGGCTGACTTTGCCAAAATGGGTGAGTGCCTAAGGAATGCACTAGCAAACAGGCAGGAAGGAGGGGTGGAAGAACAATGGGGAATAATAAAAACTGCCATCACAGAGGTAACAAGCCTTTGTGTGAAGCAAATAAACAAAACGAAACGATGTAAGAAACCACTATGGTTCTCAAAGTAAGTGGCAGTGAAGGTTCAAGAGAAAAAGAAAGCATTCAGGAAGTACAAGGAATCGCAGAAGGAGCAGGGCAGAGAACTGTATCAGTTAAAGCAAAAGGCAGCTAGGAAGGCAGTCAGAACAGCAAAGGCCCAAACCGAGGAAAAGATAGCCAACTCAGTTAAGAAGGGGGATAAAACCTTTATAGGTACCTCAGGGAGCAAGGAAGACCAAGGGAGGGATAGTGAGGCTTAATAAAGGGAGGAGGGTGGGCAGAGGGTGACTGTGAAAAGGCAGAGATACTATACAAATATTTTGCTCAGTATTTACAAATGAAGAGGGGAGTTACCTAAAACAAACAGTAGAAACACTCTGGATACAGAAGTTGATACCAGCCCATTTACAAGAAGGGTTCTGAAAGAACTCTTAAAACTGAAGGTGGACAAAGCAATGGGGCCTGATGGGATTCATCCCAGAATTCTAAAGAACTAAGGGTAGAACTAGTGACACCACTGACTACCCTCTTTAACAAATCATGGGAGGATGGGGTGGTACCCGAGGACTGGAGGAGGGCAGATGTGATTCCCTTCACAAAGTGGGAGCAAGCAGAAGCAGGAAACTACAGACCTGTTAGTTTAACCTCAGTGATAGGGAAAATGATGGAATCACTTCTGAAGGAAAGAATTGTTGAGTATCTAGAGGCCAGAGGGCACAGGACCCAAGGCAGCATGGATTCACAGCGGAAGGTCATGCCAGATGAATCTGATAGATTTCTTTGACTGGGTGACCAAAGTAGTTGATCAGGAGGGGCTGTGGACATGGCCTGCCTAGACTTTAGCAAGGCATTTGACACAGTCCCACACAAAGATTAATATACAAGTTAGCCAGCCTGGGAGTGGTCCCAAGATGACAGCCTGGGTAAAGAATTGGCTGGAGAATAGGACACAGAGAGTAATAGTAAATGGAGTCCACTCTGAAGAAAGGGGGTTACTAGTGGGGTACCGCGAGGTTCAGTATTAGGACTGGTCCTCTTCAATGTCTTTATGTTTACATTGCAGAGGGACTGGAAGGAAAGTATGTCTCTTTGCAGATGACACAAAGATCTGCAGCAGAGTTGATGCACAAGGTGGGGAAAGGATGAGAAGGGACTTGGCAAGGTTAGAGGAATGGTCAAATATATGGCAGCTTAGATTCAATGCTAAGAAGTGCAAGGTAATGCACCTGGGAAACAATAACCCAGGGAAGAGTACACAATGGGGGTGAGATACTAACAACAACAAAAATGGAAAGGGACCTGGGAGAATCATATCAGACCTAAAGGTGGGCAAGCAATGTGAGAGGGCAGTAAGGGAGGCTGGGGGATACTGGGATGCATAGGAGAGGCATCACCAGTAGAAAACAGGAAGTTATTATCCCTCTGTACAGACAGCTGGTGAGACCCCATCTGAGTACTGTGTGCAGTTCTGGAGACCCAATCTCCAAAGACATAGAGAGGATGGAAGCTGTCCAGAGGAGGGCAATAAAATGGTGCAGGGTCTGCAACCGGAAGACATATGAAGAGAGACTTAGGAGCTTAATATGTATAGCCTCGAGGAAAGGAGGGAGAGGGGACATGATAGAAACTTTCAAGTACCTCAAGGAATCAACAAAGTCCAAGAGGGTAGCATCTTTCAAAAAGAGGTGTGCAAGAACAAGGGGCACAATTTGAAGATAGAGGCGGCTCAGAAGTAATGTAGGAAGTATTTTTCACAGAGAGGGTTGTGGATGCATGGAACTGCCTTCCGAGGAGGTTGTGGAGTCAAAACGGTGGTGGAATTCAAGCATGCATGGGACAGTCATAAGGCAATTCTAGGGGGTTGGGGTAGGAAGAAGTAGGCTGCTGGTTAACTAGGATCTACAGCTTATCCATTAGGTAGGGAAATGGGCAGACTGGGTGGGCCAAGTGGTTCTTATCTGCCATCAAATTCTATGTTTCTATGTTTCTATCTTTCAATAGTATGGCTCAGCTGCTTCATTTAAATTCTAGTGCGGTCCTGCTTTTACATAGGACAGCTTGTCGCCTCTCAATACTCCGGATACATTGATTTACTCATTTTTAGATTGTCTCTCATCACCTGTTTTTTTATTATACACTTCCCTCCCCATTTCCAGCTTGCTTTAGCACTTTTTTGGCATTTGAAACAATAGAAGCAGAGTTCTTTTTAATATGGCTATCCCCAGGTTTTCATCATTCTTACCTGTTGTTTTGGAACTCCATTTTTTTTTTAACGTTACAAGTCACTAAAATGAACTAGCATGATAGTGCTTCCTGACCTTCAGGGACAATAAAACGTCTGAGAATTAGGGTGGGAGCTGTATTAAAAGAAGTGTTTCTTTCATTATTCAAAATGTAAATAAAGAGCTCAAGGAGCTTCAGAATGGGGAACGAACGGAAGAAGGGCATCATACAAGAAGGGGTAATCTAAAATGGAATAAAAAAAGTACAAGTCAAAAACCCTCAGGTAATATGTTGTGCAAAATTACTTGCTCAAGGAGAGTATGTGCTTCTCACTGCATATTACAGATGTAAGGCAATACTACTATCGTACAAATAGTTGATGCTACCATAGCACAAGTTGATAATTCCCACTTCACAGTTAGAGATCTTGATGATGATAACAGACAATTAATAGACAGAAGTAAGCCGGCCAAGAATCAATCAATCAATCTTTATTTTACCAGGTGAAACACCTTTGAGCGAACTCATTTGCAAGGTGGTCCTGGGTGAACAAGAGCAATGTGAAGTGCAAATACAGTGAAGGATACAAAACAAGTATACAATATACAGTACATCAGGTGTGAAGAGGGATAAATAATACACTGAAGAATATACATAAGTGAAGTACAGCCAAAAAAATATTCATAATATACAATATATACAAGTCCCAAAAAGGAGAAGGGCAAGAATACTAGCTTCACTCTTTCTTTAGCAAGCAGGAATGTGGCAGGTCTAAGATCTAAAATTTGTGACAATGCTTAGCTGGAGTTTATTAACAAACATATTGTACTGCTACAAGAGACGTTGGTTTTGAAATTTTTTTTATATAGCTTTTTGATCCCTGTTGCCTCCTTCCACCAACTGGCGACGGGGACACATATGCATTGTTACATATTTTCTCCCCTGACCCCCCCCCCGAGGCCCCAGCACATGGCCATGTGAGCATGTGGAGGCATGCTTTGCACCCTGTGGTGCCAGCTCAACCCCTTCCACCTCCTGATACTTTACCACCCCCTCTCCACCTATGCTATCCACTGGACCTCCACCCAGTGGGAGCGGAACTATGGGGGGCCACCAGCCCACCCTCACCACCCTCAGGAGAGGAGAGCTGCCCGCCGGCATGTTCAGTCCTGCTCTGCCTTCCCCTCCATGCCTGCACCCCGATGACCCAAAGTCATTACCGAACCCGGGTCGTCAGCGTAGAGTGAGGTAAGGTGCCCCGCACCTCAACTCTCTGTGCCACCGGGCCAACTAGCTTTGGAAATTTTTGAGCATCAGGCATATAAAAAAAGTAAATTTGGCATACCATCAGGTGGACTTATGACCTTAGGATTGACTAGCTGAAATGATATAACAAAAAATCTTAATGTCGGATAAGATATTTGTCTTGGAGTAGTGTTAGCTAGTTCTACTGATACTATATCGATATTGCTCAATGTATATATCCCCATAATTTTTTTATTTTTTTATTTAGTTGTTTTAACCAGGTATAGCACACTAAGCTGAAAGCTTTTTTACAGGAGCGACCTGGGAGCACAAGGAGGTTAAGTGACTTGCTCAGGGTCACACAGTATGCAAGTGGAAGCTGTGGGATTCAAACCCAGGTCTGGTCTGCTGGATGTCACCAAATTTGCAGCTCAGAGCCTTAGACCACTGCGCATACTGCCTCAAAATAACTCATGAGCAAGAAAATAACTTCCTTAAATTTCTTACATGCCTACTTCTACAAATCTCTAATGATTATAAGGATGTGCCAATTATCATGACAGGTGAAGTAAACCCCAAGACTGAAAAGGAGCAAGAGCTGAAAAATCAGAATTGGTGTACTGATGATATTTATAATATCCCTACGAGAAACACTGTTGACCAAAGGGTGACTAGGCGGGGCAAAATAGTATTAAAACTTGCACAGGAATGCACCCTTGGACTTTTCAATGGATGTGTAACTGGGGATTTGGATGGAGGAATAACGTTTCCAATATGCTATGGGGATCTACTCCAGATATTATTATGATTGATGCATACCACTTTAACCTAGTAAAAAGCATGAGAATAAACCACTTGTGAGATGGTGATCACTTTCCATTGAATGTAAGTTTTTCACTGGAGCCTTTGTATAAGTCATCCAACAAATGAACCAACATAATAAGATTAGATGAAGATGTGATAGCTATAAGATTGAGAAAGATAAAATGGAGTCCAGCTCTCTAGGAAGTGGCTAATTTATTATCAGATAGCTACATTATGGATTTTAAAAATGTATTTCTTAATTCAGACATCTCCAATGTGTCTACTTACTCATGCATTAATTTGATTACAACATATGAAAAAATGATAGAATGTCTAATTTCAAATCATAAGCACAACAGGGTAATGGCTAAAAATCCTTGATTTGATAATGAATGTAATGAAAAAAAAATGCTGTAAATAGTTGGCAAATTATCTTCAAAACATAATTTATATATTGGACGAGCTCTTGAAGAGTTGAAAAAGGAATACTTAAGGTTGGTGAGTGTGAAAAAAAGAGATCATAAGAAATCTCTATGGTCAGAACTCCAACAAGCTATCTATACTAAGGACTCAACTTTTTGGGGAAATGGTAGTCTATGGGACGAACAACAGACAGTGTGATATAGATCCCCCTATAAATGCTAGCATGTGGTTTGTATCCTGCTCTGCCCTCCCCCCACCTCAAAATGGACATTAACCTGCTGGAGAAGGTCCGGGGAAGGCTACAAAGATGATAGCTGATCAGCAGGGTAAGGCATACGAAGAGAGATTGAGGGTACTGAACGTGTACTCCCTGGAAGACAAAAGCGAGAGAGGAGTCATGATTGGGACCTTCAAGTACTTGAAAGGGATAAATAAGGTTGATAAGGAGAGACTCTTTAAGCTGAGTGGCAACCATAACACTAGGAGGCACAAGTCTTAAGCTGGAGGGAGGGAGGTCAAGAAGCACGTCTTCATAGAGAGGGTGGTGGACACTTGGAATGCATTGCCGAAAGAGGTCACCTTGTTGAAGACAGTGGGCAGCTTTAAGAGAGGCTGGGATAGGCATGGGGAAAGGTAAGGATCATGGGTAGGGAGGACGGGAGGAGTGGGGAGGGAGGGCAGGGACAGTAGCTCAAGCTGTGGACCTGCACTACGAGCAGACTTGATAGACCAAATGGCCTTCTTCTGCTGGCTTCTTTGTATGTTCATATGCTTTAAAGGATTGCCTGTACAGAAGCTACTGTTCCTCAATTGGAATACTAGCAAAGGAGAAATTCCTGTTTAGAAAATAAAGAGACTGGGCCACCAGTCCCTAAAAATATGGCAATTTCATTGATATTAGAACAGCACAACAAGGCTCTTAGCAAAGATGAAGTTATGGCAGAAATCTATTAGGCCAATCCTGACTGGTGGGCAGAGGTTTTAGCACCTCTGTTTACCATAATCAGTAACAATTTAATGATCCCCAAGCACTGAAATGCAAGTACTATTGTTCCCCTTTTTGAAAAAGGGAATAAAAAAGTCTCTCATGTTTCCACCCAACAGCACTGCTGCACATAGGGGCAAATATTTATTTGAGGCTGATTTTTAAACTGCTTGAAAATTGGGTAGAAGAAATCAATTACTTTCAACATACCAAACAGGGTTTAGGAAATGGTATAGCACAGTTGACCATAAATTTCATTTGGCTTACTTAATTAATAAATATGTGGGCGACTTAATTAACAAATATGTGGGCAACTGAATTAATAAATATGTGGGCAACTTAATTAATAAATATGTGGGCAACTTAATTAATAAATACGTGGACGCAAACAAAACTGGCAGCTTTTATTTAGCCTTTCTGGATATAAAGACTGCATTTGATAACGTAGATTGAAATATTTTACAGGGTAGCTGCATTGTGTTGAATATGCCTAAGAGACTGTTGGCAATAATTATAATGTAACACTCTGAAAACACAGCTAACATCACAGAATCCAAAAATGGAAACTTGACAAAACCCATTAATATTACAAAGGCTGTAAAACAAGGATCTTTCTTAGCACCATTGCTATTTAATTTGTAAATGTGGAGCTTAATGCAAAGAAGTGCAAGATCATGCACATAGGGAAGAGAAACCCTGAAGCTAACTGTAGGTTGGGAGGGGAGTTGCTAGCAGATACAAGTGAAGAAAGAGACTTGGGCATCATCATCACAGACAACCTAAAATCATTCAGGCAGACCACTAAAGCAGTAGGTAAGGCTAGGGGGATGTTGTGGTGTATTAGTAGGGGTATCACAAGTCCTAAGAGGGAGGTAATAATCCCTCTTTACAAGACACTGGTTAGGCCCCATCTGGAGTACTGTGTGCAGTACTGGAGGCTGCACCTGCACAAGGCCATTAACAAAATGGAGGCAGTCCAGAGAAGGGCAACCAAAATGGTGCAGGGACTGCATCAGAAAACATATAAGGACAGATTAATAGAGCTCAATATATATACCCTAGAGCAAAGGAGGGAGAGAGGTAACATGATTGAAACATTCAAATATCTTAAGGGCATTCACAAGGTGAAAGCGTCTAACTTGTTTTAATATAAAAAAATAGCAGGACAAGAGGACACATCATGAGATTAGAGGGAGGCTGATAAAGGGGTAATGTGAGGAAGTTCTTTTTCACAGAAAGGGTTGTGGATGCATGGAACGGCCTACCGCAGGAAGTGGTGGATATTACTACAGTGCAGGGCTTCAAACAGGCATGGGATAGGCATAAGGGAGCAATACAGATGAGTGTGAATAAATAGGCCATTGACAGAGTAAAGGCCTATGGCACATTTATAAGGTAGAAAAAATGGGCAGACTGGATGAGCCTTGCGGTTCTTATCTGCCATCAACTTCTATCTTTCTACACTGAGGCTTTAGTTATAGCATTAGAACCAACTGATACATTTCCACTACAAAATAATGAGAAAAATATTAAAGAACTAATTTACGTAGAAGACAGTGTTGATATCAAGAACACCTCTGGATATAAAACCTGCATTAAATGGAGTTACTGAACATCTTAAAAGGGTAAATATCAAATTAAAGAGGACAGGAAATCATTTCTAGGTGGCAACTATTTATAAACTTATTATTCTCAGAAATTATATGCATAGCTATGTCACAGTTTGTGCACAGAACTCTAAACAGGGTTCTAATAGGCTAACAGCTCATAATAAGCATTTTGCACACAAACAGTGACATAGTAAAAACTCCAAATTACTGGTTCCATGTTGAGAACTGTAACAGAATACTTCCCATAAAAACAAAACAATGTAAAATTCAGTTTTTCACATCACTTTTTATTCACATATAGTTAAATATGGATAATTTAGGGAATGCATATAATTTCTGAGAATAAGAACCTTATAAACAGCTGCCAGTTAGAAATTATTTCCTGTCCTCTTTAAAATATCAATAAAACAAAAATCGTGGCAATACATGGTAAAAGGTATGTTCCCAAACAGTGGGTGGTAGGAAACTTCAGTTTTGCAGAGGCAGATCAATACTGTCGTCTGGGGATAACTTTTGACAAGAAAATGTTTTGGAAATACCATGTTGATAATTTAAAAAAGAATGCTATGACTTCAAATGCTGTATTCTGTTTCATCAAGAACTTTGCTGATAATTCATTTTTGGCTTTAAAATGCACTTTTGAGGCCAATGTAAATGCTCAACTCCTTTACAGCACTGAAATGCGGAGTCTACAGTCAGTAATATTAGAATTACAGAAATCTCAGAATTACTTCCCGAGAGTAGCTCTAGGGCTGCCTAGGGATACCCCTACAGCTGCCCTCAGAAAAGAATTAAATATACCATCATTAGAACTTTTGGTCCAGAAAACAGTAATAAATTATTGGGGGGAAATTGTAAATATGTATCAAAACAGACTCCCTGAGCAGTGTTGGCTAGAAAGCTCAGGAATTAATGCAAAGAATACAAGGTTTGGAATGCTCAATAGTCTGTTAAAACATGGCCTGGAGAATATATGGCCCAAAAATACAATAATGTATTACCCTACTTACATTAATAATGCTGTCTTGAGATTGACTTACTGTTCATTATCTGTCAAGCGATCGAATAAGATTGGCTGAGTTTGCCCAATTAAAAAATTATATTTAAATCACTCAAAAACCTAATTGTAATCACTATTTATATTTTTGTGAAAATGCAGAACAGAGGAAAGCCCTTTCTAAATAACACTTGGGAATGATACCAAAATCAGGTGGATGGTGGCACTTTCAGGCCTCAATACTAGCTGTTGACAATTACTCATGTAAGAGGAACATCAGACTATCTATCAAAAATATTCTTTGGGAGTGCCCGAGATTTGAAGAGAAAAGAAAGGGATGGTGACAGCCGGTGGTAAACAAATGCTCATGGATAGACACATCTGTAGTTAGGGCTAACACCCTAGGATACTCCGTGTCTGAACCTGTTATTTAGTCCGTAGCCAAATTTATTAAAGCTGTCTATACCAAACACTTTAATACACGCTACATAATGTATAATATTGTAGGCATGTCTGTTCTGGTCTATAATGTGCTTGTATAACTAGATTTAGCATGTCTAACTATACCTGTACATCATTTTAATGTGTCTTGTATGAAACAATTGTTTTTAATTTCGCGCATGTCGAATTATATCTATGTTTTGTATGTAACACGTGTTTTTGATTTTATAAATACTTCTAATAAACATAACTGAATACAGAAATAGGCTCCAGGAGGAAGACCATACTGATCTGAGCTAATTCTTGTGAACAAGTGTGATTTAGAGAGTATAAAACGCAACCACAGCGGCATTGCCTCACTTCTGGCAAATCATACTCATCCCTGAATCATAGTAACAACAAACATGCGCCTGTTACTATACAAGGCGTGAGCAGGACTGGCAATGCAATGTCTAGTGTTTGAAAACATCGAGGTTCGCCGAACCCCATCTCAGTCCTCTCAGCGCCCACCCGTCCAGCTGTGAGCGCTACTGCTGATGTCGGGTAGGAGCAGCACCAGCAGCAGCTCCATCCGCGCGCCAGTCTCCATCCAGCTGTGAGTGCTGCTGATGTCGCGGGGCCGCAGCAGCTCCAGGCTCCATCCAGCTGTGGCCCGCCCGCTCGCGCTGACGTCAGCCCTGCCCGTGGTTACAGCTGGGCCTCGGCAGAACGCGGCGGCCATCTTCGATTGAATCATCGAGCGAGAGTGGGTGAGAGGGACGGACTGAGGGACAGACTGAGAGATAGAGAGAGAGAACGAACGAGCAGCTCCCAGTCCGGGATCTCCTACCCGACTTTTGCCTTTCTGTTTACTGCGGCACACCCGGGGACCATGAATTTAGGGCGACACAAGCCCCCTGCCGCCGGCCCCGTCTGGGCGCTGCTGCTGAGGTTGCTGTTGTGCGGCGGCGTTTGGGCAGCGAAAGGTAAGCGGGTGGCGATGAGGGACCGGGGTCTGTCTCCGTGATGCTGCCGGTTGGCTTGTCTCTCCCGTTGTATTCGCACTGGGATTTTTGTCCTCACTCCTTATCGGCGAACTAAGCAGCCATGTTAGGGAGGGATGCGCTGCTCACCCGGCCCCCGGATTTGAGAATTATGTTGCTCGGGGGCGTGATTTGGGGAAAGGATATATTTCTCTTATTTTCCATTCTTCTTGGAAAGCGTTTAGGAAACGGAGTGGGACTTGAAAGGAAGGATGTTGACGTGGGTGCAGCAGCGAGCAGCTGGCTGTCCCTTTTTTTTGTTGCAATATAATAGGTAGAGATAAGAAACGCTTTTACTGTCGCCCCACTGCATTTAGTAGATCGATAAAAAAAATAATATATCGGTTGCATGCGTGCATGCTTCCATGGACACAGGGCTGCCCTCGGTTCCTGTGTGCAGCAACAGCATCATCATTATTATCCCCAGGGGTTCGGGGCTCGTCACATCCCGAGTTGGGCTGCACTAGGTTCGGAGGATGAATCTGTGCTGCTTGCTTTTCCCCTCCTGGCATGGATGCAGGGATGAGAAATCCGCGTCAGACACTCAGCCCTGTGCATGCAAATCAAGCCGTGCCGCTGCCTCGCCTGCAGGGCAGCCCAGCCGCAGTCTCTGCTGTGGGAAGGGAGCTCGCAGTCGCTTTGAATAAAACATCCCTTCGCTTGAAAAGCGATGCAAATTGCATTGCCGAATAAATGTATAATCTGGGTGGCGGGGCAGGCTGAGCGGTGCGGTGCAGCTGCAAGTTTGGATGTATCTGCCACCACCCAGCACTCTACCCCCTCCCGACTCCTTGCTATTTTTTGCTTCTTGGACCACACTTGTTAAATAATTAAATACTGCACATGGAATTTTGCTCCATGTGTTGTTATTGCTTGTCCCTGGTATGTAGGCCACGATGAAAGGTTTTTTTAGGCGAGGCTGTGTATGTTGCTTGTGCTGCATAACGTTATATTTGTTACTGGCCCTTTGCAAGGAGAGCAGCTTTCCATCTCATAAAATGACGCCTACTGTTTGTTCCTTGCTCCCAAGCGCAAGCCAGCGATCATCTTGGTGTTAGATTTGCAAACATTTAACCCTTTGTGAGGCGGCTGCATGGTGTATTGATTGATCTGGTGAGCCAACACGTACGCATTGCAGATCGACTTTGAAAACTGGTTGCAAATGGGCTTGGCTTAGTCTGGCACAGAAATAACAAGCCGAGCATACCTCTCAACTATCCTTGATTTTTGCCACTGAAATGTCCACTGTGTCTTTCAAATGTGGGGATTTGTGTTGCTGAACAGTAGGAATTAGAAGCATGAAATAATGTCAGACTTTAGTGTTACATACAGCCTAGTTTTCCTTCAGAAAATGCCTTTTACACTAAGCTACAAATCATGACAGGCGTGTTGAGCTAATATTACCTTTTGTTAAAACGTGTTCCTGATTTTGGCCACTTGTCTTAGATTTTTTTTTAAGCCTAGTCTCTGATTTGCAAAACAGGAGGTTGAGGGGTAAAGAGCCAAGCAGAATTTGAACTCCATGTGTATACAAGGGACGGGACTTTGAAATGATGCTGCATGTGTTCAGGCGCCCTGGATGTGAATGTGCAGGGTCCGACAGCCTAATAATGTGGCCCCAGGACTTCTCAGTAGAAGCATCAGAGATAAGGTGTTGGAATTTTAAAATGGCCAAAGAAATGGGCACTGTGGTATTGGTTTCTGATCTGTAAGGGCTGTCTGATGTGAGCAGGAAGGTTTTGTCGGGGGTAGTAAAGTTCTGATTTCTGTGGCTGTCGAATTGTCTGTGTCATCAAGGCACAGGTTACGAGGCAGAGAAAAACCAGGAGCAGTTTCCAAATTTGCAAACAGTGTTTTATTATCAACAACAATGGCATAAAAATAACAAAAAAATGTTCAGGATAGTTATATACAAAGGCAGTACAAACAGAGAAAACAAAAGTCCTTAGTCTGAGGGTTTCTTTCCAGTTTCCAACAAGTCTCTTTAGCAAAGATATTGCTGCTGTTTTTATAACAAGTCTTTGCCTGACTATCAGCTTCTTCATCCTGAGCTCTTTTAGGCGACATCCGGTTTCTCACCAAATGTATCAGAGTTCTTGTCGGTTTCTTTGCAGAGCAGGCTTGCAAATACAACAGTGTCCCAAGCTGGCCTCCTACTGACAGTTCTGCAAAAGAGTTTACAAACAAGCCCAAGAGGAGCTCAAACTGCATCTTGGGTTAATATCCTAAATTTCAAATAGCTTTTGCAATCATTTCAACGGTATAACTACAGTATATACAGTTTCAAACAAAGGGATCTCAGTATCAATTACAGTGTCACATATATTTTATATAGAACCACAGATATGCAAGGGAGAAGAATGGACAGAAACAGCAAGTGAAGGTAGAGAGATAGCAAGAGGCGGACAGCCGTAAAACCGTCAGAGTGATCATTTCCTAGGTCTCACAAGAACATTTGGTTGCGCAACCAGACAGACAAAAGACAGAAAAGGGAAAATAGAACAGACCCTTGTGTTTAACTCTTTCTGCATAACAGATGAGACAGGGCCTTATTCAACCCTGTCACAGTCTGCAGTAGCACCCCCTAGATGCTGCTTAACTTAGGCAGCTTAGTTTAGCTAGTGCTGGCCACATCCCTTTGGAGAGGTGTTGCTCAGAGTCCTTCCTGGCTGTACAGAATTATTTGGTGACGAGGATACAGAAACAAAAATAATCTTCTTTGAAGAATAAGATTTTAGAAAAGAAAGGATACCTTTGGTTCATCTGGCTAGTTCCCCAGCAGCTCCATAGGAATAGCCCCTGCCAGTTCATTTTCATATCAAGTCAAAGTTTGAAACATTTCAATAAAAATATTCTGGTTTACTTTATCAAGTAACTAAAGTGCATGTTGGCGAAGCCCCAGCTTTGTTTGTGCAGTTGTTTACACTGTCCCTAACTAGCTTGGGGGGAAGAAATTAGTAATTGTAGTGTTGTAGCAGTAAAGCAAGGGGAGTACAAGTGAACCCATGACCATAAACAATAGTCTCACTAATACCTGCTGTTAAACCTGCCAAGAGATGCTGCATGAAACATGATGGGAGTTTTGAATGTTGGAGGAAGCGAACCCCTTTTAGAAAGCCTTCACTTTCATTTGAAGCCAAAGAAGGCAATTAATGTTTTTTTTCTGTAAGAATTCTTGCATAAGTACCTTGTATTACGGTGTCAAACACTGGTTTTTAAGAAAGTCCATAGCCGCTGACAAAACTGGTGCCCTTTATAGGCGCACACTATTGATAGGGAAATTTACCGCCTGTGAAACCTTAGCATTAAGCCTTTGATAATGAAGGCCTGGGGTAAATGTAACAAAGTGTCATGCCGGTGAACTGAACTAAATCATTCCCCTCAAAAGACAGCAAGGTAAACTATGATATACAAATCTGACAGCCATCTATAAATTACAACAGGTCACCCAAATAATACGTTGAGTGGCCACATGACACATTAGGATTTTGTGAGTGACCAATCTTTGGTGTGGCGATATGTTTTCACCACAAGATAAGCTGCCCAGGTTGTCTGTCATATGATAGAAGTATGAAGGTGAGTTTCAATGCCTTGACCTAAACATGGCTAGTTTGACGCTGTTGGTGTTTATGGGAATTCCCAGTGGGGGTGATCTGTGTACAGTGCTACTGTGCTATGAATATTAATCAAGTAGTAGAAGAGCCAAAGAGTAGAAATTTGTGAAGTCTTCTGGGGGAGCCCCTGCAGTGAGTTAAACTTTGATGTAGAGTAATCAGTCATGAATTAGCTGATGGTTTGTAGCAGTGCATGCCGTTCTGGGGTGATTTGTGAAATGGGTTAAACATACGAACATACAACGAAGCCATCAGAATAACGCCATTAGGTCTGTGGAGTCTGTTTGTATTGCAGGGCCCTCATCAGCCATGTAATAGTGAAGGTGTACAGCAGTGCATGTAGTTCTGGTGATCTGTGAAATGGAGCAGTCAGGCATGAAATAGTTAATGGTATACAGCAGTGGATGCAATTCTGAGTAATTTGTGAAATGGATCAGTTGGACATGAAATGGTGATATTGTACAGCAATGCATTCAAGTTCAAACTTGGATTCTTAATCTGTTGACAACTGAATATTTGCTTCTTTGATAATTAATTGGGTGGTGCATATTAACAGTCATAATGATGAAACCATGTTGATAAAAATGTTTTTTTTTTAAATTTATTTGTAATGTTTGACCAGGAAGGGTACACTGAACTCTGTCAGCTGGTTTCCAGGGGATTGATTACATGCAGCTGTTTTATAGCTGGGAGAATATTAGCCATGACATCAAGGGAACATTCCCGTCTCTCATGACAAGTGCTGTGTGAACCCCCCCCCCCAGTTCAGTGATTATCCTCCTATGGACCTCCCTGTGAGCCCCTCCAGCCCATCACCCACCTTCTTCAGTTAAAAAACAAACAAACAAAAAAAAAAACAACTATACTCCAATCCCTTAAAAGTTTTCCCCAATGACCGGGGCCTTCAGAGGTGTCCTTGCGTCTCTGGAGTTCCTGATCCAGTGGAGCAGTGTGACTGGCCAGTAGTGCAGGGCCTTACAGTGGGGTGGTTGGTGTGCGCACGTGTGTGCACCAGCCATTATCCTGTGCAGTCATAATTTCCTTTGCTTTTTCTCCTTTCACCTGGGATGGCACCAGTTAAGGCTGTTGGGGCACATACATGGTATGCATGCTTGTGTGCTAGTGGCAGGAGTGTCCTTCCTTCCACTTTTTTATTTTTTAATTAGATTTTATTGAACAATTTTATCAAACATACCAATCAATTGAAGAATATTTTAACACAACTTGTTCTACTTCAGTATACTGTTATTTTCACTCCTCCAGATGACTTTATTTGCCCATTACGGAACGCGTAAAGGTAGCTGAGCATTAATCTGGAGGAGGTCTTTCTAGTGGTTGTGTAATGCTTCTTTGGTTGGTATTGTACGGGTATTAGACACATTGGTACTGCATTTGTTTTCGTAGTCATTTCCCTTATATGGAGGGATATGATTCCAATACCAGAAAGCTGAAAATGGCTACTGCATTGTATCTAGGATAATAACAGGCAGGGAAACATGACTTGGAATAGTAGAGATCGAAAGAAGGGAGAATGATAGCTGACAGAGCATAGAAACCGTATACTGCAGAGCACTCCTCCAGTTTTTTTAGTGACTCGTGATACACCCCTATCTGAGGATACCCAGGTGGTGGTAACATACTCAAGTTCATTGCCCTCCCTCTCTGGAGGAGGAAATTATCTGCTGGCAAGTTTGATGCTCATTCTTGAACCAGAGTTGCCAGCGGTAGGTTGACCACTGAGCTGACCTAAAGCCCCCTCCCCATCGATCAGGTATGTCCCTGACTAGGGTTTCCCCCACATAGTTCAAAATGTATTACCTAACAGTATTCTTTAAATAGCATATTCTCATTGTACCACAACCTCTTGGCTGAAGACGTGCCCATGGCCATCTCACGCACACCAGCCAGCTCCCTGTGCCATGCGCGTGTTAAGCCACAAGGATCTTCACATGTCTTCATTACAGTTGTGTCTGATAAGTTTATCTTATAGCAGTAGTGATGCTAATTGACACAGTAGGTTAGTGTGTGTGTGTGTGTGTGTGTGTGTGCCCTCCCCCCATCTCCAGGGATTCAATTTGATGTGGTCTCAGCTCTCATATGGAAGGAGCTTGATGTTTGCTCAGTCACACTTGCAAGCAGCCCTGTAGAACTGAGCTCTGTAAGATTAGTTGTGCTCTCTTTGAACTATAGTTTTTCATTCTGCTTTAGATTGCCTCTTCTTCAGTCTTATAAGATGCCAGTTTTTCATTATTTTGAGTTTGCATTATAGTTTTTAACACATCTGAAATAATGAAAGGCGCATGCTTGATACCACTATTCCTTGGTTTTAATCTGTATTTTCAGCTGTTTTTTTAAATACCTGTTGCATATGGTCCCTGTCAAGACTAAATTGTACTAGCAATACTCTGCTCAGCATGCTTTCTTAGTGAAACTTTTAAATAAATAAAGCATTCAGCAGACACTGCTTCCTGACCTTATGTAGCAGTAAATATTTTCAAACAGGATGAAAGCTATTAGGGCTGGGATGCCCTGTTTACAGAGTAGCCCTGTTGCACAGATTTGTAAGAAGACAAAAATGAAGTATACAAGGAAAATACATAAATAATACTCTTAAAAAAAAAAAAAAAAAAAAAAAAAAAAAAAAAATCTAAACTTTTAGTGATATAAGTTGTACAAGCAATTCCTATTGTACTTTTCTTCCTAACCGTAGTATATTTCATGACAGCTAATGTGCATAACTACTGTAAGAGATCGAATAACATCGACTTCAGAAATAAGGATATGTTGGAGACAGTGCAGAGTAGTAACACTTGTTCAGGGCCAGCAGGGCAGGTCCTATGAGGAGCGCCTCAGGGCACTAAATATGTACTCACTGGAGACCAGAAGGGAGAGGGGAGATATGATCGAGAACTTCAGGTTCCTTAAAGGAATTAACAGAGTGAACCGTGGGGAACTATTTAGTCTGAATACCAATTCACAGTCACATGGACTCAAATGGAAATTAACAGGAGGTGGGTTCAGGAGAGATGTGAGGAAGTACTACCTTTACGGAAAGGGTGGTGGAACTTTGGAACAGTGTGTCGGCTGAAGTAGTGGTGTGAAAACAGTCAGGGGATTCAGGCAGGGCTAGGACGTAATGAAGGGAATGGTGATTACTGGGAGGGCGACGGGACCGAGGAGAATAGAAAGAGGACAGGGAGGGTTAGTACCCTGGAGGAACAGTAGGTTCCAGGGATGATGGGGAACTTGGGCAGACTGGATGGACTGCTGGCCTTTTTCTGCCATCATTGCCCTATGTTTCTATAGAAGTGTGTTATTATGATCAAGGCGGTTTTACATACAGTGCCAGATTATTTAAATCTGATTCATGAAACCTGTTAGACCATTGTGCTTGATTTGCTGTTTATCAATTAATTAATTAATTAATTAATTTAAGGGATCGGAATTACCACCTTTGAGCTAAGAGCTTGTTCACAAAGGATCCTCGTCAAACAGTGTAGACAGAAACTTAGTTGCAGCAGCATACTTACAGTAGACAATTTTACATGTTGGCAACAGAAATTTATACATTCCAGATTCACATAGGAAGATCAACATATTTCAGGATACAATTCACAGGAGGGCAACATAGTTCGAGATTCACTTCACATTATTAGGCACAACTGCAACAGATGCACAATACTTATTCCCATAGCAGGTACAGCTACAGCAGCTGGAGGCATTATCAATCACACTAGCAGCCACGATGAGTAACTAAAGGGTAAATTAGGTACAGGGGCCAAGGGAGTTTTGATCAGGGCTGGTGGATGATTGGGGGAGAGGTGGGGGTGGGGGTAGGTAGTAGGGTGTGGGGGAATTAAGAATGTGCCAAAGGTCAGGAGATCAGGCAGGAGGTAGGGTAAGGTGGAGGGAAGGGGGGGAGATAAGTGCACTCATCCAAGGCCGGCTTCCACGGGGTGGTTAAGATTTACAGTAGCAACAGTCTGATGGGGAGATGCACTTCTGGAGTCTGGAGTTGAATTCAGTATTTAGAGTTTAAATAACATGAGTGATGGACTAGTTTATTTTTATTTATTTTTTGTTATTCATATTCTGTTTATTACTTTTTCTGTTTTTATTTTCTTCCCAGTTTCCCCCTTATGACCTGGGACCCCAGAACGTGGTCACACATGCCCATGACTCCGGTAACGGCCCCATCCCCCTACCTGGTGTGGTGCCGAATCTCCTCTTGGGCTTGGTGTTACCATCATGCTTCTGCTTGGTGGCAGCCTGGAGCCCGGGAGACTCGACCTTGTTCATCATAGTCTGTTGGTCTCTTTTTATTTTATTTTGTTATTACCTTACCTCCTCCTGGCATCCTGGTTTGCTCCCAAGCCCCCTGCATCGTGGTGGGAATCCAGCCACTGTCCACCTCGACTGCGACCTCCGCTGTCACCCTTGAACTCCGGCTTACTCCCCGCAGCAGGGCGCCCCCAACTCCCCACCCTTCATGGATCCAGTTTTGGGTGCAGTGATGGTCCCGGCGACCGCAGGGACGGCCATCAGGCCGCGTGAACAGGTGCCATCTTTTTCCTGTCCCCTGGGACGCGCAGTGATGTTGGCGGAGGGGAGCACGATGCATCTGCATTACGCTCCTCCAGACGCCTGCCCCGACCTCTTCCCAAGCTGCTGCACGGTGCTCTGTTCCCCAGCCTTTGCCAGGGGGCAGCCAGGTACCGACTAGTGAGGACCCCCCCCTTTCCTGAGAAGGAGAGCAGTCTGTCGGACGCTCAGTCCTTCTCGACCCCTGCCAGTTCTCGGTGGCCCATGCTCGTTCCTGAACACAGGTCGCCGGCGTAGCACGAGGTAAGGCATCCCACACTTCCGCTTTCAGCACCATCGGGCCGGCCATTACTGTCTCTTTTTGAGTTGTATTTCTCAAATGATGTAATGAAGTGGTTTGATAATTACTTGGGTAATAGGATGCATTGTACTAGAACTGCGGGAACTGTTTCTGAATCCCATTTGCTTAAATGAGGGGTACCGCAGGGCTCAATTTTAGGCCCCCTTCTTTTTTCATTGTTCATGAATTCTGCCCCTGAAGCCTGTTTTTTTTTTTTTTTTTTGTTTAAAAAGATAACCCTGTACGCAGATGATGCAGTTATGTTTAGTACTGGGGTTCAATCTGAAGATGTTGAGGATTGTATAAAATGATTTTGGTTCAGGAATGGCTCTTGTCTAGATGCATGGTGTTAAATACCAAAAAACAAAGGTCATAAGCTTTACTGGACCACGAAAGAAGAGAGAATTTGACTTTCTATAGTAGATTTAAAAGGTGAATCCATTGAAATTGTTGATAGTTTTAAATGTGTGGGGATTACATTAGATAGCAATCTTTCCTTTAAACTTCATGTTAGAAATGTGATTAAAATGACTCATCAGAGGTTGGGGTTATTATTTAGAGTTTGGTCATACCTAATACCTGCATCACAAAGATCACTGCACATCGTTTATTGTTTAGTGTACTTGATTAGTGTAGTTGGCGGGATAGTCTCATCCCCAAGGAGGCTCATTAGTGGGGTCCCACAGGGATCAGTCCTTGGGCCCCTCCTGTTCAATGCCTACGTCTCTGGCATAAGGACAGGAATAAGGAGTGAGATGAGTCTCTTTGCGGATGACTCAAAACTGGGGGCGGTGGTGGATGGGGAGGAGGGGAGGGTGGCCCTACAGGGGGACCTAGAGGCTCTGGAAAGATGGTCTAGAAAGTGGAAGCTGAGGTTCAATGTAGGGAAATGCAAGGTACTCCACAAACCCGGGCCACGTGTACACCCTGCGGGGGAAATGCTACAAGTCTCGATGGCTGAGAGGGACCTGGGGGTGGTGGTGGATGTCAAGATGAACAACCTCGGACACTTGTAGGAGGGCAGCAGCCAAGGCCAACAGGATGCTGGGATGCATCGCTAGGGGATCACCTCAGAAGGAGGGAAGTGATACTCCCTCTGTATAACTGCTTGGTGAGGCCGCACTGGAGTACTGTGCAGTTTTGGAGGCCGCACTTAAAGAGGGACATTAAATTTCTGGAGAGGGTCCAGAGGAGGCAACCAAAATGATTTGGGGCTTGGGGGATAGGATCTATGAGGAGAGGCTCGAAGAGCTAAATATGTACACATTGGAAGAGAGAAGGACCGGGGGGACATGATAGAGGTCTTCAGGTACAAGGAAGAGGGTAAATAGGGAGGAACAGATAGGGTGCTCCGAAGGAAGGAGGAGGGGGCCACTGAGGGCATGGGTGAAGCTGGAGGGGGGGAAGATTCAGGGAGAAAGGAGGAGGCGCCATTTCACTGAGAGGGTGTGGAGCTGCTGGAATGCGCTGCCTAGGGGGCTGGTGGAGGCAGAGACAGTGGGGTTCAAGAGGGGGTGGGACAGGTACAGGGGAAGGGTTCTGGAAGCAGAATCCAATGCAGCAAGAATATCCGCAGCTGGGAAAGGAGAAGCCAGAGAAGGCTAGGGGGGGCAGCAAGGTTGGCACCCAGGGTGGGGGCTGACCAAACGAGCAGACACAAAAGACCGTTAGGCCTATTCTGCTGGCATTTTAGTATGTTAGTATTATGGGTTGATTATATATTCATCTACTAGTGATAGAATTTTTGCTAAATTAAGTGCGTCTTATAATAGTGTGCTTCGATTTATTACCAGTCTCCCAAGGAGAACACACCATTTTGGGAGACCACACCACTGTACTTTGCTAAAGGCAACAAACAGGTCATCTTTCATTAGAAAATGGATGCAGTCTAAAGATGGGTACCATGCTTCATAAGGGAACTACAGGCCAGTTACCACAAACAGTTATGTCTTTGTTCCCTAGAGTCATAAATTCACAGGGGACAAGGTTGCAGAGTAAATATGTTTTTAGAATTCAACTATTCAAAAAATCAAATGGACAAAAAAATGTTTTATATAGAGCATCAACTTCCTATAATTTCATACCAGAGGAAATTATCGATTTTACAATCATGAGAAAATTCAAAACTAGATTAAAACAACGGCAATGAATGCACTTGTATGTAATGTTTAATGTTTGTGCTATTTCGTACAAATGTCATTTTATATTGCAGTCTATTAAGATTGATCGCATTATATTGTAATGATGGCCTATTTTTTACAACTTGTCGCTTCTGAAAACGGGCAGTTTTGCTTATCAGCCAACAAGTATACAAAATGGAAATTAAATAAAAAGGGTGTGCAGAGACTAGAAACACACAAAAATGTCTAAACCTAGGAATGATGTTAGGGAGGGGGTTCCACTAGGGTTTGGTTGGGGGGGGGAGGCTACTGGACTATTAGGGAGACTGATGAGGGTGACAGTATTACGGAAAAGGAAAGTCAGGAGTCTTACCACAAGTGGTCCTGTGGTGTGGGTCTTCGGGTGGGATTCCTTAAAGCTATTGTACCACATACATGGCGCAGCACTGCCCTGTATGCATAGTGGTCATTGCTGACCTTGGTGTGCACAAACCGCTGTTCACAAGCCACGTTTAAGCATATTATAAATCATTGGCTCTCCAAGAGCAAACTGGAAAAAATAATGCTCTTAATCACCTCGTGCTAATGAGTAAGGACATTAATGTGCTCGCTCCCGTCACAACTCCACACAATGTAGGGATACTGATCCCTAAATTCCTGAGTTCTTCGGCACCTGTCAATGCAGACTGAACCCCTTTTCCACTTCCAGTTAAACCCACAGAAAATCTCCCATTCCTCGAGTTTGCTGCTGTGCAGTAAAATGCCCAAATCACGAAGAGGAGACTGTCTGTTTGGCAGAAAGCCGCCGGCTTTAATTGTGGCCAGTCTGTGAGGCATTGTGCAGTCTGCAGGGGGACAGGATGGGATGGAAAAGCTGAACGACTGTTACACAGCAGGTTTTTCTGTGAAAGAACGTGAAGCACATTGCCGGTAAAATAATGTAATAGACTGTTGAAAGTTCACTGAACACAACAAGTGAACAGTAAACAGTCACATTAATGACTGTACCAACTAACCCTGCAGCAGAGGAAACGCAGTAAATTTTGATATTAGTACAGGAGTCGAAATTGGTACTAACTCACTAGCCAAATGCTGATCGGGCTAGTAAGACTTTCCAATAACTAGCCTTGCATGCTTGTACTAGAGAAGGTATCATTTCGATAAGTTCACCAGCGTCAGTGGAAGAGTCTGTGGGGCTAGTGGATTTTCCCAGTCACTGGCCCTGCTGGCTAGTAAATGCAAAACTTACTTTCAGCCCCGCAATAAATAATTTGTAACCACGCTTTCTCTTTCCATATATTCATTTGACTTCCATTGATTTATAATATGCTTATCGGAATATTTGGATGTACCCAGGTCCATCTTATAAAGGAGTCTTAACGGTGTTTCGCCTGGTAAAATAAAGATTGATTGATTGGATGTCTTTTATTGAAAAAGAATGTTGTCTTATGTAGTTTGGGCAACAATCTTGTTAAATGACACCCCTGAATAGCCAAGTAAACGTAGTAACATCTTGGTGCCTTCATGTAACTGTGAGGATGTGCACTGGGAGGTGGGGGGCGTCTCTGGCCTGGTGCAGATCTAAGCTTCTCAGTACATCATTTGTTATGGTGGCTGTGGGCACATTTACCATTTTACATCATAAAAGTTGTGACTGAGACTCAAGCCCAGGGTATATAATGAGCAGAGAAAAGGGGCAGTCTAAAGTGGAATGAAACATAGGTCACAGTTGTCACCATAACATTTGTTAGAAAAGAACTAGATTGTTAGCCATGAGCACTAAACAAGTGAAGCATAAATAACATACCTCGAAATTGAAGGATTTTTATCTGGTACAGAAAATATGCCACTGTGGTGCTGAAACCCTGCAGAAGAATGTCTTTAGGTGCATGGAGGCAGTAACCTGGAGTCTGTCATAGTGATACTCTAGGGCTTGCCTAAATTGCTTTCTAATTAAAGCAGCAGTACAGTAAAAGGGGTCCCTAATGTTTTGGATGGGATTGCCCCTTCCTCTTCACTTTGTAGTTCCACTGGTGGCTATATTTACTTCCGTCAGGCGATATTGAACTGTCGCAGAAAAATAGGATTTGTATTTTGTATACAGAACAGTGATAGCAAGAAACCCGGCACTCCCTCTGCCCTTTCAGAATTCTTGCTGCTTATGGGAGAGAGCAGGGGCCATGAGAGGAAACATGGTGCCAGGCTAAAAGGGCTTATGGGCAGGATTCACTACTTTCTGTCATTATTTGTCTGTGCAGAAAATGATGGAGGTTTACTTATTTAACACTGCCCCATATTGTGATCAAATAACCTTGGCTGGAATCACAAGGCGACAGGGGTTCAGCTGCGTCACAAATGTTTCCCTTCCTTGCCTATATTGTGCAGCTATTAAAAAAAACAAACCCCCCAAAAAAACATTTGTTGCATCTGTTTATTCCCTCATGGCCCCCCAGACCCTCCCCACTCCTTTATATAAAAAGGTTGAACAGGACTGCCTATCTAGCATGCACACGCAGTTGTAGAAAAACAGCAATGATCCTTCTAAAATAGTAACACTGCCACTGTGAAACCAGCTCAGGATGACTAAAAGCTTCAATTACCACTTCAGCCTTTGAGAGTGTGTGTGCAGGTGCATTCGTGAAGCAGTGTGGGGAAAGCCAGCATTATGTTTACCCTTTGTGTGTGTGTAACCCGTGAAATTGTTTACTCAGACAGGTGAACTGTAACTGCTTGTTGGTTCAGTGGGGCCTTTGCTTCTACCCGGTGTTCTGTCTGTGGCTTACGGAAGCACAGAAGGACAAAACAAATCAGTTTAGTAATGTGTGTTTAGAAGGGTCGCTAGGTCTGTTGAGTTCCCTACTTCCACCTCCGCTTCATATACAAGACTGAATCAGTATGATGTGCAACATTACTAACTTATAGGAATTTTCTGTTTTTTCTACCCCTCTGCTACCTAGAAACATAGAATTTGACAGCAGATAAGGACTGCTTGGCCCACCCAGTCTGCCCATTTCCCTACCAAATGGATAAGCTGCAGATCCTAGTTAACCAGCAGCCTACTTCTTTCTACCCCCGGCCCCTAGAATTGCCTTATGACTGTCCCATACATGCTTGAATTCCACCACTGTTTTTGACTCCACAACCTCCTCTGGAAGGCCGTTCCATGCATCCACAACCCTCTCTGTGAAAAAATACTTCCTTAATTACCTCTGAGCCGCCCCCATCTTCAAATTGTGCCCCTTGTTCTTGCACACCTTTTTTTTTTTTTTTTGAAAGATGCTACCTCTTGGACTTTGTTGATTCCCTTGAGGTACTTGAAAGTTTCATCATGTCCCCTCTCCCTCTTTTTCCTCGAGGCTATACATATTAAGCTCCTTAAGTCTCTCTTCATATGTCTTCCGGTGCAGACCCTGCACCATTTTGTTGCCCTCTCTGGACAGCTTCCATCCTGTCTGTCTTTGTGAGATTGGGTCCAGAACTGCACGCAGTACCCAGATGGGGTCTCACCAGCTGTATGTACAGAGGATAACTTCCTGTTTTCTACTGGTGATGCCTCTCCCTATGCATCCCAGTATCCCCAGCCCTCCTTGCTGCCCTCTCACATTGCTTGCCCACCTTTAGGTCATCTGATATGACTACCCCAGGTCACTTTCCATTTTTGTTGTTGTTAGTATCTCGCCCCATTGTGTACTCTTCCCCTGGGTTTTTGTTTCCCAGGTGCATTACCTTGCACTTCTTAGCATTGAATCTAAGCTGCCATACATTCGACCATTCCTCTAACCTTGCCAAGTCCCTTCTCATCCTTTCCACCCCACCTTGTGCATCAACTCTGTTGCAGATCTTTGTGTCATCTGCAAAGAGACATACTTTTCCTTCCAGTCCCTCTGCAATGTCGCTTATAAAGACATCGAAGAGGACCGGTCCTAATTCTGAACCCTGCGGTACCCCACTAGTAACCCCCTTTCTTCAGAGTGGACTCCATTTACTATTACTCTCTGTGTCCTATTCTCCAGTCAGTTCTTTACCCAGGCTGTCATCTTGGGACCCACTCCCAGGCTGGCTAACTTGTATATTAATCTTTTGTGTGGGACTGTGTCAAATGCCTTGCTAAAGTCTAGGTAGTCCATGTCCACAGCCCCTCCCTGATCTACTACTTTGGTCACCCAGTCAAAGAAATCTATCAGATTCGTCTGGCATGACCTTCCCGCTGTGACTCCATGCTGCCTTGGGTCCTGTGCCCCTCTGGCCTCTAGATACTCGACAGTTCTTTCCTTCAGAAGTGATTCTATCATTTTCCCTATTACTGAGGTTAAACTAACAGGTCTGTAGTTTCCTGCTTCTGCCTTGCTCCCACTTTTGTGAAGGGGAATCGCATCTGCCCTCCTCCAGTCCTCGGGTGCCACCCCATCCTCCCATGATTTGTTAAAGAGGGTAGTCAGTGGTGTCACTAGTTCTACCCTTAGTTCTTTTAGAATTCTGGGATGAATCCCATCAAGCCCCATTGCTTTGTCCACCTTCATTTTTAAGAGTTCTTTCAGAACCCTTTCTTCTGTAAATGGGCTGGTATCAACTTCTGTATCCAGAGTGTTTGTACTGTTTGTTTTAGGTACCTCCCCCTCTTCATTTGTAAATACTGAGCAAAAATATTTGTTTAGTATCTCTGCCTTTTCACAGTCACCCTCTGCCCACCTCCCCTTTATTAAGCCTCACTATCCCTCCCTTGGTCTTCTTTCGCCTCCTGATGTACCTATAAAGGTTTTATCCCATTCTTAACTGAGTTGGCTGTCTTTTCCTCTGTTTGGGCCTTTGCTGTTCTGACTGCCTTCCCAGCTTCCTTTTGCTTTTAACTGATACAGTTCTCTGTCCTGCTTCTTCTGTGATTCCTTGTACTTCCTGAATGCTTTCTTTTCTCTTGAACCTTCACTGCCACTTCCTTTGAGAACCATAGTGGTTTCTTACATCATTTAGTTTTGTTTATTTGCTTCACACAAAGGCTCGTTACCTCTGTGATGGCAGTTTTATTATTCCCATTGTTCTTCCACCCTCCTTCCTGCCCATTTGCTAGTGCATTCCTTAGGCACTCACCCATTTTGGCAAAGTCAGCCCTCCTAAAGTCCAGTACCTTTGCCTTTGTATGGCTTGACTCTATTGCTGTGTTTATTGTGAATCATACTGTTCGATGGTCGCTAGTTCCCAGATGGCTACCCACTTCTACATCTGTGATCCTCTCCATCTCCATTTGAGAGAACCAGGTCTAAGATTGCTCCCTCTCAAGTGGGCTCCAATACTAGTTGTCTAAGGCATGCCCCCTGTAGGGCATCTAGAATAACCCCACTCTTCGAAGTGGCTGCTGCAACTGCACTTCAGTTAACATCTGGCATATTCAGATCGCCCATCAGCAATATCTCCCCTTTTTCTGCCATACTAAGTATACTTTCTATCATTTCTTGTCCATTTCCTCCCCTGAGAAGGGGTCTGTATACAACCTGCAATGCGGATTGTGGTGCCATTGCGGTCTCCAAATTTACCCACAGTGCTTCTTCCTCCTGTTTTCCCTTTGTTCTGTTGCTTTGATTCCTTCCGATGTAAAGAGCTACTCTTCCTCCTCTTGTTATCATCTCTGTCCCTCCTGTAGATAGTGTATCCTGGTATGTTTACGTCCCAGTCATGGTTTTGTGTGAACCATGTTTCTGTGACTGCCACGATATCCAGATGTTCCTCCTCCATCAAGGCCACTAATTCAGGAAGCTTGTTACTCAGACTACGGGCATTGGTACTCATTGCTTTCCATTTCTTGATGGCTTTACCTTCTGTTGCAGCATCCCCCACTGACCTTTCTATCTCGGTCTTTTTCTCATTTAGTACCCTGTTTTGTAGGGAGAGGCTGGGATTTTCCTGCTGCTTATCAGTGCCTCCCTTGACTAGTTTAAAAGCTCCAATGAAGCATTTAAACCGATTGCTCAAAAGACTTGTTCCTTCCTGGACAGATGCAGACCATCCTGCCAGTATAGGCTGGTGTCCTCCAGGTGGAACCCCAGTCCCCAATGAAGCCAAACCCCTGTGCTCCACACCATTATTTCAACCATTCATTAAACTGCATGGTGCAAAGTACCCTCGCCTCACTCATGCCATTGACAGGCAGCACCTCTGAGAAGGATACTGTGTGTGCTACTTGTCTTAGGCCCCTCCCCAATTCTACAAAGTCCTTCTGCACTGCTCTAATCTCATGTTGAGCCAAGTCATTTGTCCCTAGGTGGACAATGACATCCAGCTCAGACTCCCATGCAGCTGTTCTCGTGATCCTGAGGATGCGCTTCCTGTCCCTCCAAGCCATGGCACCAGGCAGGCACCTTACTTCAGTTTTCCCTGCTCCCCCCAGTTCTATCCCCCTAATAATTGAGTCCCCCACCAGGAGCTGCTTCCTTTCCTTGTGGTGTCCTCTGCCTCCTTCCTGTGGGCCTCCCTTGTGACAAGTGTCCTCAGCCTCCTTAATCTCCTCTGTGGGTGCATCCATAGGGGAGCTGTGCTCCCCCAGAATGGTGTATGGATTGTGGAGTGGAACAACTGACTGGGTGTGCCTCTGTTCCACCATCCTTACCCTCCCTGAGCCCACTGTGGTCCAACTGCTGTGCTTTCTTTACAACCTCTGAGGTAGTGGTGGTGGTGGCTCTGGTGCTCCCTGGTTGGGGGAGGTTCCCTTCCTACCATCCAGTGTGGTCTGGGGGAAGGTTCCCTTACTGCTGTCCAGTGTGGCCTGAAGACGGGCAAATTCCTCCTTCAGGGCAGAGAGTTGTCTACAAATAGGGCAGCATCTCAGCCTCCAGAAAGACTCCCGGAAGACTGCTGCCCCACAGCCATTACATTGCACTACTCCCCATATGATTATGTACTTTTTTTGTGTGTGTGTGATTGGTTTGTTATATAGAAATATATATTATGCAATGTGTATGCTTATATTTTCAGTGCTGTGTGCTAGAGAGGATATGACATTGATATGCACCTTGCACTCCTGAGGAAATGTCAGAACCCCAGGTATAAAGGAACTATTTCCGGGGTGGTGGGAAGAGGTTGGGCCTAAACTGTGCCCTCACAAACAATCAGCTAAGAGCTCTGACCCACCGCCATGATGAGTGCCTTCCTGTTAGCAAGATACCATACACAACAATTTGACAGGAAAATCCCCTGCTAATCAGAGAAAAATCCAGACATCCAAGTCAGACACAGGTAAACCTCCCCAACCCCAAAACAGCTTGGTGGTTTGTGCTCTGAAAGCAGTCAGCCCCAAAATAAGTCAGCTGTGCTTTAAACTCTTCCTGCACTGAAAATCTTAAGAATTGTAACAAGACTGTCTTTTCCTGATAATTCTAAGTTCCTTATTTCACCTTTCAGTTAGAAGTAGCCTCCACCTGCAGAATGTCTGCTACAAACCAAAGACAATTGTAAGGTTCACCTTCCTCTGTTGTGAGCACAACTCGCCTTCTTGCAAATCCTATGTTCAGTATAGCAGCTCCCAGCAAGAGGTAGTTTGACTTGAAAAATATTAGCTGTTCTTACCCTAATCGTTGTTGGCTTTAGTATGTTATAATTTACCTTATGTTTATGAACCTGTAAATGTTGAAAATACCATGGCCCTAGGTGTTTTTGATAGTGGTAAAAGTACTAGGTGACTATTATAGAGATTGTTAGTTGTGTTATTTAAAATGCGTGTAATTTGCTGTAAACTGAACAAGTCTGAAATTTCATGGTGATTTGCATATATCCCGTGTTGTTTTGCATTATGGAAGTATGTATGATGTTGTATTTCTTTGAAACTTGATTTGTTGCCAATGCCCTTTGGGGTAACCCCTTTTTTTCAGTGTTTCTGCACTGGGGGTCTCTTTGTTTCTTTTTGAGCCCCCACTCCCCAAGCAAACGGGGCCCACATAGGGATGAATAAATATCACACAGAGATTGTGTGTTGAACCGGAAGTTCAGTATCTGGTCCATCTGTTTATCCCACAACCCCTCCACAGCTGGTCGCCCCCATTTTCGATTCCCTCCAGCATTCTGCCCCTTCCCCACTGTCAGTGGCCACACGCTGTTTGTCGTGCTTGAAGTCATGTTACTAAAAGTTTCCCAGTGAATGAGTGACAGTGATGGGATTTAAACTGGGAATTCCTGGTTCAGTCTTTTATACTCTGATCACTGCATCATGCTACCTTTCTAAATTGGTGCCAGAACTTTAAGCATAATATATAAAAATAGTGACACATGATTCACTAATTTAAAAAAAAATATATATATATATATATATATTTAAACATTTGGGCTGGCCTGTTAGCAGAGTGGCAGTGCTGCTGCTCGCAGCGCTGGTAAGTGTATGGTTCAGGAATGAGCGGAGGTCATCGGGGGGGGGGGAAGAGCGTACATCGCAGAGGACACCCTGCTCTGTGGAGGGCGGAATGCTAGTTAAGTTGAAATACTGAAGGCAGTGTTGTTGGAACTGTGAATGGGATGCTAGCTTAGGCCATGTGTGTAGTTCCACATCGGTGGGCACATGCCAGCCTCTGCTCCTGACATCCTGGGCTGAAGGCATGACCCCGGGCTTGCCAGTGTACCAGTGCAATCCCCATACTCGGCACCAGGACCCGGGTCGCTGGCGTATCGCGAGGTAAGGCGTCCAGCACCACAACCCTACCGGGCTGGACGACTGTTTTTTAAATTTTAACAGTGTATGGCTGAAGATATTTGAGTTTCTAATTTGAAGAGGGAAATAATTGGTGACAGTAACAACAACAAAAAAAAAATCAAATAGCATTTTATTCTTTAATGTTTTGTTTTTATTCAGTGAAATACGTTTCCACAGTGTTTTGTGATTTTTGACCTTTGCACTAAGAATGATGTCAGAACTTTACCTTTGAAAGCCTGTACAGGTTAATTATGTTTCACCCATATAATTGCGTAACTTTATTGTGCCAGACAAACCCTTGGGTAAATAAAGATTTAGTTGTACTAAATAATGGTAACATTTTAAGTTGTTGATCTTTAAACAAATGCTTAGAGTTACAGTAATCCTGTTGGGAAAGACACTGAGACGAGGCAAGAGTCTCAGAGTAAAAGTTAAAACTATCTGCCTGCTATGGTACCTGGTGAACGTGCCTGTAATTTACAAACTGTTTTTCCTCAATTTATGTTACCATGTTATTATGTATTGAAATGTATCTAATTTGTTGTACCTTAACCTGTCTGTAACCATTTATTGTCTGACGTGGAGCCTTTGTAAAAGTCTCTGACTCAAGGGTTTATAATTCCAAGAATTCAATACATAAATAAAAATAAATAAAACACAGCTATCTGTGCTGACGCAACGCTTCATTAACAGTATACCACACTTAAATGATTCACATCAGCAACCTAACTCTGCGATAACCAACAGAGTCCACAAAACAAAATTCCAGACTTTATAAATAGCAAAGCATCTTGAGAGATCAGCCGACTGAATCCACGTATATAATATCCCTTGAAATCCTAGATCTTTTTAAACTTATATTTTATTTTTATAAAAAATGCATTTCATAAGAAATCTGAAGAGTGGTACTATTTAGCAGAAGTGAGCATAATTCCTTTAAATCATTACTTAGCTACACGTGTAGATACGCAAACAATGTGCCTTCAGTAAGGGGCAGAGAAGTAACTTTTGTAACCTAACCCACAGTATATTTTTATACAGTTAATGGCTGCTGATTGAATAAATAATATAAACACTTTTTTTTTTTTTTTTTTTTTTTTTTTAGTTTAAGCTAGCTCAAATCTGCCTTCGGGGTTAAACCATGCAAAAAAGTTTTGAATATTTAGAAGACATCTTCCTTTATTTAACACAATTGATCTTACAATTTGCAAAACGCATCTATGTAAAAAAACCTTTTAACTCCTACAACAGTAAGAGACTAGAGATGGATGTATCACTAATTCGCAGGGAGAAATACTGGAATATAACCGGGCTTCCTTGATGCTATGGATTCATCTCCCTCTTAATCACCAAGTTCAGAATCTGTAGTAGAGCTTGCCCCCCCCTTTTTTTTTTTAATGAGTCTTGCACTGTTGATTCATTAGTATATGAATATATATGTTACTGTCTGGAAAATACGCAGTTTGGCAGACGTTAGAAGTGCTGCTTGAGCACCCAAGTCCAATAAAGCAGGATGATAATTTAATAGAGGGCGGCATCTCCTTTTGTGTCCCCCTCGAAGTCCAGCAGTCGGGATACCTTGTAGCTGTGGTCCATCAGTTGGAAATATTTTTTTTTTCCTTGGCAAGATTTAGGAGACGATTCTTATCGGCCAGCAATAGTAGGACCCACTTTTGGAGTATTTTCACTAGCAGCAGCGGTTTCACAGTTGACATTCTGTCCCTGCTGCCAGGGAGTCCGAAAGGCTTTAACCACAAAAGTGTCTTAAAGTTATGTTTTTGAGCAGGGACTTGGTTGCAGACATGAGAGTTTCAGTCCCGAAACTTGCCAGCAAACCAAGGATATGCACATAATGTTCCCTTAACCTGTTGCGAAGCCTCTCCATTTTTGCAATTCATTGCTGCTTGTTCACATACAAAAACATCCCTGGCAGCCTGCAAAGACAGAGTTGTTTTTAAATGTATATATTTTTTCCCATATAGCTTTTTGCCTTGTGGTGTGTAGGCAGGCTCACCTTTCCAGCAAGGGTGATACTAAGCATGAAAAAGGCCTAAGTGTCAGCAACATAGTTATTTAACGTTAGAAGGGACTCTAGGTTCAAGTCTGCCCCTACCTAGGAGGCAGTATAGCATAATGTTTAAGGGCACTAAGCTGCACACCTAGAGACTAGGGTTTGAATCCCATCAGTCCCCACTTGCATATGTGTGGCACTGAGCAAGTCGCTTAAGTTCCTTGTGCTCCCAGGTCGCACCTGGAAACAGGTTTTGACTTGGAGTGCCTTTCCTAGTTAAACAGTTTCCCCTCTTTCCCTTACCTCCTAAGCAGGGACAAATGAGTATCCTATGCAGACATATACTAATTAGGGCTGCTCCGCCCATCCTACTGCCCAGGGTATCCTGTGACTCCTGTAGTAAGCAGTAATTTGTCCAGGTTTACCTTGAAGGCCTGCACTGGCCTCAGGATACGTTTTTGCAGTTAGACAGTTCCTCCAGGTGCCTCTGTAAAGGTGTACCTCTTTCCAGCCTTGGGAGCATTCAGAGTAACATCAAAGTATTGCATACCAATTTCCAGGTGATAGCAGTATAGTGGTTGGGGTTTACGAGGTAATGACAGGACTGGGGGTAATAAACACCAGGGCCATAGGCCGAGCTGGGTGTTTACTACCCCCCACAAGTACGTTTTATTGCTGAGTAAAGCCCACAGTTACTGTTTCAGTTGGTATTATACTGGGGGAAAAATATTTTGAATTGAACCACCTAAATCTCTCTCTAGAATTACAGAATGTCTGAGAAAACTATATCTGTTGCTTATCCATTATGCCAATCAGAACACAGGGATTAGCATGCGGTCTTTATCGGAGTCTGCTGTCTAGTTATTGCACAATGATGCAACCACAGCTCTGTGTTCTGATGTGTTGGGAGGGATCTTTTTCATTATAATTATTAATCCATATAGTGAGTGATTACCCCATCGCATCTTTTGTACTGGCCACCGAATCAGTTACATTGTGCCCATGAATTATTCAATTCCTGGCCAGCACTATGCTACCATCTATTTCAAGCGTGCCGCACGGTTTGAGTTTTGGGCGTTTTTGTTGTTGCTCTCCTCCTCCATTTCTTAGACCACACAACATTTTGATGATGCTGTAATTCGAGTCGCCAATGTCCATTTATTCTACTTTTTGAAGAATGGTCAGGGGTTTGGCAGTTGAAATTCAATGCAAAGAAGTGCAAGATAATGCATATGGGGCACAAAAACCCTGGCACAATATATCAGTTGGGGGGTGAGGATATAGCATGCACCAAGCAGGAAAGGGATCTTGGGGTTATCATCTCTGATGACCTCAAGGCAGGGAAACAGTGTGACAAGGCAGCAGGTAAAGCAAATAGGATGCTGGGATGCATAGGCAGGGGCATCCCCAGCAGGACAATGGAGGTCATAATTCCACTATACAAGACACTAGTGAGGCCTCACCTGGAGTACACTGTACAGTTCTGGATACCTTACCTACGTAAGGACATAGACAGGGTAGAGAAGGTTCAGAGGAGGGCAACAAAGATGGTGCATGGATTGCATCACAAGTCCTATGAGGACAGGTTGAAGGAACTGAACATGTACTCCCTGGAGGAGAGGAGGGAGAGAGGGGATATGATAGAGACATACAAGTATCTTACAGGGAGGAACAGGGTGCAGGAATACACTATTTTTAAGCGAAAAAAATGTTCCAGGACTAGAGGGCATGGGATGAAGTTGGAGGGAGGACGATTCAGAGGAAACGTGAGGAAGAATTTCTTCACAGAACGGGTGGTGGACAAGTGGAACACCCTGCCAGAGGAAGTGGTGGGGGCTGAAACAATCACGGGATTTAAGAATGTATGGGATAGACATAAAGGAATTCTGGCAGTCGGGTAAGGGGCAACAGACTTCTTGGGAAACATAAACTGAACTTACAAGCTCAAATGGGCAGACTGGGTGGGCCATAGGCCCTTATCTGCCGACACTGTCTATGTATCTATGTATACCTTTATAAAAGATTCAGACATTTAAAAAAACAAAAATAACAGTGATCTGTTGTCTCAGTACAGAGGTGTTAAAGAGCTAGTGTACTGCCTAAAACTAACATTAGTATTCAAAAGCAGACAACCACTGCCATTTATATCTTGAGACACTTTTTTCTTTTCCCATTGTTTAATTAGAAGACAGGTGTACCTGATATTAATAGGTGTGATGTGTGGAACAGCACTCTGCCTGTCGGCTAACATCCTAGTTCTGTTCTCCCCACAACATGATCAGCACTGTGACCTCACTGACTGCAGTATCTAAGAAAGTCCCTTGTGGAGTATCGCCTCTTGTAGGGTTCAATGCCTTCCCTCTCCTCTACCCTATCCCCTTCCCTTTCTTGCCTCTTGTCTCCACCCACCTTTTTCCTCCTTGGCTATTCGACTCCTGCTACATGAGTTGTCCCTCGTGCCTAAGATTATCTTAATTTGGTACTCTATCTAGTATTGAATCTCTGTGAAATTTAAATGTGCTGATAGACTGCTCAATCTATAACTGTTTATCACTGTTCTCGTTTTGCACTTGGAACCTCTGTATTATGTTGCTACCTCAAATAGTGTACTATATTGTTGTTTTAATCCTGGTGTACTTACTCACTTCCCCCTTCCCCCAGGACGCATCTTGGAAACAGGCTATTACAGCTCAGTGTGCCTTTCCTGGTGAAACTTTTCAAATAAATAAAATAAGTATCATAGATGACTGACCTGGCAGCCACTGAGTGGCTCTTCCTGAGTACCTGTGATGTCCTAGTCAGTGAGGTGATGGTGCTGATGTAGTGGGAGGGGGTAGACACAGATATGTCAGCTGTCGGGCTGAGAGTTGTTCCACACATCCAGCACAGTATTATCAATTGGAAAACTTTCTAATGAGCAAAAAGAGAAAGAAAAATACTTCAGAAATAAAAAGTTACAACTGACTGCTACCTGTCTGTTTTGGTTCCAGTAGCAATTTAAATTGCCTCTTAATCCACGCAGTAACTAAAAGCATGGTCCGGTTGCTCTGCTGTAGATTACGGTAGTTCTTAGAATGTGGGTAGCTGGAAGCAGTGACAAACACACACACTATCACAGTACATTTCAACATTATTTTATTTAGTAAAAAATATATATATATATATTTTTTTTTTTTTAGAAATGTGCCTTGGCAGTTAGAATAAAATAGAGTTCGGTGTTGCCTTTGATGTCTACTGCTGCCTTGGAATGGGAGGGGCAGCTGTGACCCTGTTCTGATTCTGACCAGTCTTTTTCTGGAAGGTTCTGATTTACTCTGGTTTGCTGAAACAGGCAAGTTTCCAGACTGGGCCAGAACTGGGTAAGAGGCAGATTCAGACTGGGTCAAATAGATTCAGGTTGCCTGTATGCCCCCTTAATGAATATTTAGTCAATTAATGTTTAAAATAGTTTTGTTTTCTGCTGATTTCTCATTTTATTTTTGTGAACAAGTGTGTTTGACGGCTATGACTAGTGAGTCCGATGAACCACCATCTGGCTATACTGGCCATCATGGAGTATGAACTGACAGGATTGACTCCTTAAGTTCACCCCGGCTGCTGTATTCTCCAGCTCCGTAGGGACGCTGGCGTTGGAACTGAAGTCGCAGCAGACACATGCATGAGCCCGTAGGTGGGGCCAAATGAGGAGGCAGTATAGCACAGTGGTTTAAGGCTCTGAGCTGCAAACCTGGAGACCTGGGTTTTAATCCTGCAGCCCCTACTTGCATACTGGGTGACCCTGAGCAAGTCACTTAACTCCCACGTCGCACCTGTAAACAAGCTTTCAGCTTAGCATGTTTCTCTTGGTAACAAAAAAAACAAAACAATTTGTAGCCAGTTGACAGTTTGGCCACTACCTTTCAAAATCTGGTAGCCAATTCAATATTTTTTTGTTACTATCCCTGTAAGTGCTCAAAAAAATCATGTTTGTGGACAGGTGGCCAGTTGGTCAGTAAATTTCAAAATCTAGGAGCCAAACCACTTTTTTTTTTTTTTTTTTGTTTTTGGTGACCATTGGCTATCTGGCTTCCCAGTTTGTCCCACCCTGACAAGGCCATACCCTATGCTCTGCAGCACCCCTCCCCCCACACTCTGGACTGCTGCAGTGCCCCCTGTACTCCCAGCAGGAGGCAGTAGCACAGCGCGACACAGCAGCCCTCACTTCCTGGAGGAGGAGAGTGTACAGTGGGACACTTAATCTTCCTCGCCCTGGCCCCTGACATTCCAGGCTCGTTCCTTTACCCGGATCGCCAATGTCGTGAGCAGTAGTGCCACTGCAATGCCAACTGGTATGACAGTTTCTCATTTTTAACAGGAATAAAGCTCTGAATCCACTTAAAAAATCGGAACCAGGTCACTGGCCGATCTAGACGTATCAAACTGCACTGGATCAAATCAAGGTTGCATCACAAATTACTCTTGATTTGCAGAGGGGGCTTGTGTGTGTGTGTTTGTGTTTTTTTTTTTTTCCCCTGCTATGTTACGGTCTGCCTACCCCTCCTGCTGTATTGGAACTGAACCGATTACATAAGCTGCCTTTACACGACAGGCTCTGCACCGCATTGAGCAATGCAGAGCAACTGAAATGTTACCTTTGTTGTCGTCTACAAGCGAGCCGCACCACATCCGAGGGGAGCGTTTGCTGTCCTGACTTTCCTGTTTTCATGGTTTGCTGTTGTATATTTGTGGTTTTGGCCCGCTCCGTGGGGCTGTGTAACCCAATCACGGCGCTCGCATCGATTGGAGGATAAGTTTCTCGTGAAAGACTCCTCAATTTCCCAGGCTGCCCTTCCCTATGCTTGGTCCTGAGACTTGTGTGTCGAATATTCTACCAGAGTTCAGCTAACTATATCCTCATATACCAGAGAGAAAGCTGAACTCTGGGGAAACTAGTTACTTTTCAGAAACGGGGGCTAAAAAGTACTTTAAAAGCTCCAGAAGGGGAGCCGAGATACTGGGCATACATTAATGCATATTCATATCTCCTTGTGCATATTCCTATCCCTTGGGATATGAATATGCACTCAAAATATAGACTTGTACGCCATCCATGCCACCGATATCATGTTACTTTCAGAGTGCTTTAAAAGTGCTTTTTAGACCCTGTTTTAACTAGTTTCCTGAATTCAGCTTTCTTTCTAATATCTGATATATTTAGCTGAAGTCTGATAGAAATATATATATAATATGTATATAGTGAACCACTCCCCAACATGGAGGTCTTGGGCTCTTGGCCAGCCGGAAAGATGGAAGAAAACTCCGGAAGAGCCACGAGAATGGTGCAGGCCTCTGTATTGTAGAGGCATAAGGAGGCGGTTCAGATGGAGTGGAGCGAGTGGTTGGGAACCGTTACGATGCGAAATGCTGCTCTGTTGGAAAGTGGCTCTTGTGATGCAGTAACTGGCTTGTATGTGACTGCTTTCTATTTTCTCTGCCATGGAACTCGTATGTCCCTTTAGTATGTGTTTTGTGTGAGGGCTGGATGTGAAAATAATTTGTCCCTGTAAGGTGGCGTTATCATGGGCATGGTATGTACAGATTGTTTTACTGATGGACTTTGATCACTTGCACCAATTTTATAATGGGCTTTAGAGGACGTTTTTCTCACAGTGAGCAAAAGGGGGTTAGAGCCTTGGTCCGGATCGTAAATTTTTTTTTTTCTTTTGTCTTTTTAATTGTTTAATATTTATTGTAGTATTTCATGCACGTCCTAACCTTTCTTGGGTAAGCACTAAGATCTTAGCCACTGTGGCTGAAATGCACCAGATATTTTAAGCCACATGTGAACTGCAGTAACCACTGCATCAGATTAATGAAACAATAAAAATTCATAATGCCAAAATGCCTAATCCAAAGTAGCAACTGGGAACATAAACTGTAGCCATTGCTAATGGTGGCATTCTGATCTCAAATTGCAAAATGTGGTACCTCTAAACATATTCAAAAACTTGGTACCTGTAAATTACAATCTTACTTCGAGAGTCAGCTCTTGCAGCAGGTAACACAATAAGAACTGTAGCCTGCAGGTGGCAGGACCCCTCTGAAAACTTCTAGCTAGCAGTCTTCGGTGGGGACCATCCCCCCCAATGTCAGCCTGCCCCCGACGTTGCGTATGGTATAAAAAATGGGCGGTCCCCAGCGTCCCTCCATTCTTTTCACGCTAGAGACTCACGTTCATCAGCTCCACGGATCACCTCTCGCTAGTTCAGCTGCCATACTGTCTGCCCATTGGGCCATTTTTCTTTAATTTTCCATTGAAAGTTTGCTTTTTCTCCAGTTACTCCTGCACATGCCACCCCCACTAATGACCCATCCCCTACATCCTACTAGCTCCTCTCTCCCCTGATTATGTCTGTTGTAGTAAACTATCTGTGTGGTGGGCCTCACCCTCCACCTCACTCCTTCTGTGTGCTCTCCCCCTGCCTTCTATCTATCCCATTCCTTCTGTGCTTCACCCTTGTTACCCTTCTAACTCCCATCTGACTCGTGCTCTTATCCTGTCTGGCCCTCGCCCCATCCCTGTGAGATTCTATTGCTGAAATGCTTCCTGTCTTGAGTAGGCGACTTCAGTTGTAAATACCACTGCCTGTACTTATGGTCACTGCACTTGTACCTAAATTTAATGGGATTGTATATATTGTACAAATGTTGCAAGTTTCTTTTTTTTTTTCTTTTTTGTCCTTATTTTATCATTATCTCTGATGCTCCTCATCCACTGTATTATATGCACTCTCTCTCTTGATCGCTTACAGTGTTAACTGTCTTGCACTGTATTGTTCATCCTGTTTATTGTTGTACCCAGTGTGTGTTGTATGTACCTTAAGTGTCCCTTTCAGGACCCCCTTGTAAATGAGTTTGCTCAATGGAGATTTTTTCCTGCTTAAAGGAAAACTGTCCTTATCTACAACCCCCCACCCAAAGCTGTACCCCCAATTATGCTTTTCAGCTAGAATCAATATTTGTTTTCAATGGGGAACTTACTTTACTGTTTAAGTCTGCGATCTCCAAACATTGCGGACACTGCATGGGTCCATTTCCTATGAAACTGCTGTGCTGCTCGCCTCAATACATTTGTATTGAGATGAGCGGTGCAACGCCGCACTTTCATAGGAAGTGGACCCGCGCAGTGTCCACCATGTTTGGAGAGCGCATACTTTTAAAAAATAAAGTTCCAATTGGGGGGAAAAAAATGTTTTCTAGCTGAAAAGTCTAATGATGGGGATACAGCTTTGGGGGTGGGGGTTTGTACATAAATTAGAGCTTTCCTTTAATAAACTTGAACTAATCAGCTGCAAATGTGATCTCTAGGCTGCCACATATGAGGCTGGGATTTGTGTGCAAACCCCAGAATTCCCACTCAGTTCATGGAGGGGGAGGGCAGGGCACGTTGCAGAGATTTGGCTTGGCGCTTGACATCCAGGGAAGAAGTGTGTGTGTGTGTGTGTGTGTGTGTGTGTGTGTGTGTGCTGCCTGACATCCATGCACTTCCTGTCAAACGACCAATAAGAAGAATCGGAATAAACTATGATGGTACCTTTATACCGTCTGTATGATTACTGTATGATTCTATGATTTACCGTTTTCTCTTTATTATTTAATTCATGTTGATGCGGAACCTTTGTAAAAGAACGTGTGGTTCAAAGGTATTTGTAATCCTAGTATTCAATAAAGTACCTGCTTGGGGGCCGGCCCGGTGGCGCTGAGGGTTGAGGCGCTGGATGCCACACCTCGCGCCACGCCGGCGACCCAGGTTTGGGAGCGGACTCGGGTTGCTGGTGGGCCGGCGGGGGGGAGTTAGGCTTGAGCGTCCAATGACAGCTCGCCTACTCTGGGGAGGGTTACAGGCGTACGCCTGTACACTTGTCTGACTCTGAGCGGAGGCTCGGAGTACTGCAAGCCTCTAAGATCAGGGGGAGGGCTGCCACGATACAGCGCGACGTCGGCGCCTTGCGCCTTGACGTCAGGGTCTCGCGCTGTAAAGGGTGGGGAAAAGTGGAAAATGCCTGCCATCGCCGGGAAGACGGAGCCTCCGGAGACGTGCCCTCGATGTGCCTTCGCCCGCCCAATGGCCCCTGGACCGACGACAGTTGATTGATGGGTAATGGGGCCCTGCCCCGTCCCCGCTCGGGGGGTAATCCGAAGCTCTATGGGGTTCCAGAGGGGCATACGGGCAGGGTGGAAGGTAGAGGGATGTCTGCCTTGAGGCTCCGGAAGGGTCGGGGATGGCAGGCAAGGAAGGTGGATAAAAAGACATTTCAAAAAAAAAAAAAAGTACCTGCTTGCCTTCCCTCCACCCCAGCCCGAGGAAGAGTTCCTGAGAGTCCGTGTTGTCGGGGACATTGGAGATGAACAAAAACAAACAGAATGTGATTTCGAGCTTGGAGAGTTTAGCTTACCAAATTCTATTAACTTGCTGTACAACCAGCTGTATACCAATTGCAGTAAAACTGAGAAACTACACTAGAAGGGCTTGAAATTGAAGACTGATCTGCAGAATTAAAAAAAATAATGGACCAGTCACTGCTTGTGTTTAATGCCCACGTAGATCAAGATTACATTCTGTAATGTCAGCACTCCAACAAAAGGTGGTTGTCATTCTGCATCAGACTGGCCCGATTTTACCTTTTTGATTTCCCCCAATCACAAACAAACAGCCTTTTCAAGTGGTCCTTTCTTAAATTAAAAAATAAAATCCATTACCGCTTCATGATGATGTCAGCAAAAAATAAGGCTCGATGTGTTTTTTTTATTTGTAATTTTTTTTTTTTTAAATATCATAAAAAGCTCACTGAGCTGGACAGCTCATTTCCAGGTGGGGTAGGTTACATTAATGTGTTTTATTGATGGGGGACGGCGGGAGGGCACCCTTCATTCGTATAAGTACCATGGGATCTGTAACATCTATACAGCCACCAAGGATGGGCAGAAGAGACCTCAGTTTAACTTTTCATTCAAAGGATGGCAGCCCAACATTGCAGCACCCCACTAGTGCTGCACTGCAGTGTTGGAATTGGTTACTAATCCAGGCTCCTGGTGTGGGACTAGAACCTACAACCTTCTGATCTTCTGGCCTTACAGGCGAGCCCAGAGCATTCTACCTGCTGAGCCAGCAACACTGACTTTGTATGTTTGTTTTGGTTGAAGTATCCATATCACTTCTTATCAAAATACATTGGTATAAATAGAAACGGAACGCAGCGAGACTGCCCTTTTCTGTTCGAAGGCGCTGACCTTTTGTGTTTAGATTTTCCATTTAAATTGCCAAATCGTACGTTTAACTTGTACAGTACAGATTAGCTGTTCCATTTGTTAGCCATTGGATTCTAGATTTCACATAAAGCATTTTTGCGTAGAACGAATCTATTGAAGCAGTTAGTACACACAAGTCTAAACTGCCTCAGCATAAAAGAAAAGTCTTTCCATGACACATGTGGAAGCATTCATAATAAAACCAATCATATACAAATAAATACGACCAGGAACGTCCTGGAGTTCCTAGAGCACAGCAAGGCTGTAAATCGCTGCTTGTTATGGCGCTCTTATTCTGCTGTAAGAAGTTTAGATGTTAACACAGGGATCGTGACTTGACTGAATGGGTTTTACATACTGCTAAGTATCACATTTACATATGAGGAAGATTGCAAGCATTGTTTTTGCATTTTTATTATTCAGGAGCCTCTAGTTTATGAATATATCTTGACCCACGCTATCGTCTTGTTTGTTTTATTAGCCCTCCAAGCTGCATGTAAACAGCCTGTAGCCGGCTCAGAATGTAATTATTGAGAGTTTTACCAGGTAAAGCCTGACGAGCCATAATTGCTAGGTCCCAGAGGCGACCTGGGGGTAACGAGGGAGACAAATACAGTAGCGATGTTCCGCATA